>JANJGK010008831.1:7500-24686 GCA_039081455.1 Macrobrachium rosenbergii
ATATACCCATGTTATTTTTTTCTGCAAAAAAAAATAAAATAAAATAATAATAATAATAATAATAATAATAATAATATTAATAATAATAATTATTATTATTATTATTATTATTATTATTATTATTATTATTATTATTATTATTATTATTATTTCAGAAATTCAGGGGGTGCGAGAACTGACTGCTGATTTGAAAGGGGTGCATATCTTTTTCAATGTATGCACCCCTTTCAAATCGGCAGCAAGTTCTCGCACCCCTGAATTGCTGAAATAAAAAATAAATAAATAAATAAATAAATAATAATAATAATAATAATAATAATAATAATAATAATAATTATTATTATTTTTATTATTATTATTATTATTATTATTATTATTATTATTATTATTATTATTATTATTATTATTACTATTACTTTAAGAACCACTGCTTTAATGCAACTTTTAAACCGACATGCTTTCTTTGTAAAAACCAGGTACATTAAATTCCACCACTGTAATAAAAATCATTTAGCAGTTATATGCTAAACACATTAACCAATACGCAAGAGAATGGTAGATTACATTAACATAACTCATTTCTGATAAATTTAGCAGCAATTTCTACTAACCGTTTTGGCCTGTTAAAAATCTTGATACTTGAATGCAACTAATTATCTTTAAAAAGATTATTTTTGAAAATCTAAGGCCTTAACCTAAAAAATCAATGCAAATAAATAATTTTACTAATTATACAGACGACAATTACATTTAGTATAAAGAAAACTATGCAAGATGAAGGACATATAGTCTCATTATTATTATTATTATTATTATTATTATTATTATTATTATTATTATTATTATTATTATTATTATTATTATTATTACGAAACATTCAAAAGTAGTTTGAAACAAAAGTTTGTATATGTGAAAAAAGGAAATAAGGAAAACGGGGAAAAGGGAAGTGAAAAAAGGGAAAAAAGGGAAAGGTAAAAATGGAAAAAAGAAAATGAGGAAATAAGGAAAACGGAGGAAAGGGAACATTAAAAAAAGAGAAAAAGGGAAAAAATGGAAAGGTAAAAAAGGAAAAAAAGGAAATAAGGAAAACGGGGAAAAGGAAACAGTGAAAAAGGGGAAAAAAAGGAAAGGTAAAAATGGAAAAAAGAAAAAGAGGAAATAAGGAAAACGGGGGAAAGGGAACATTAAAAAAGAAAGGGAAAAAAGGGAAAGGTAAAAAAGGAAATAAGGAAAACAAGGGAAAAAGGAACAGTGAAAAAAGAGAGAACGGGAAAAAAGGGAAAGGTAAAAACGGAAAAAAGCAAAACGGGGAAAAAGGGAACAGTGGAAAAAGGGAAAACGGAAAAAAAGGGAAATGGAAAAAAGGAAAAAGGAAATAAGGAAAACGGGGAAACAAGGAACAGTGAAAAAAGAGAAAACGGGGGAAAAGGTAAATGTAAAAAAAATGGAAAAAATGAAAATAAGGAAAAATGGAAATAAGGAAAAAATAAAAAAAAAATGTAAAAAGAGAATATTAAAAAATGGGAAATGAAGTGTGGTCACACTGAGCACGAATAACAACAAACAACAGGAAATAAACAAAAGAATAAGAAGATAAAAGGAGATAAGAACAATATCCAAAACCACTCCTCAAGGCAAGTAAACACACACACACACACAAACACACACAACACACACGCACATACACACGATCAATATTGCCTTTCTCTCTCTCTCTCTCTCTCTCTCTCTCTCTCTCTCTCTCTCTCTCTCTCTCTCTCTCTCAGGGTACGGGAACTTCCCGCTGAAAAAATTTCGTGACCGTAATCATAAGGCTAATAATGATAAGCCGTCTTCAATGGCTTTGTACCTTGTGGGGAGGGGGGAGGGGGCGGCGTTCCCCCGCTTCGATCGAATCCATCAACATCTAAAAAAAAAACATTACATCGCAAAGTTCATTTGCTAATAAGAATCTTTATTTCGGGAAATATATCGTACAATTCTTTGGCCTCGCTCCCTGTCACGATACGTTGGAGCAAGAACTGGAATATAAAGTTTAGGCCAAAGGCCAAGCGCCGGGACCTATGAGATCATTCAGCGCTGAAGCTGCAATTGAGAGTAAAAAGGTTCGAAAGGTGTAACAGGAGGAAAACCTCAAAGCAGTTGCACTATGAAACAATTATCAGGGGAGGGTGGAAAGAAAGATGGAAGAAAGAGAATATGAATGGAGATACAGTAAAGGGAATGAAAGGGTTTGCAGTTAAGGGCCGAAATGACGCTCCAAACAACCTTTAGTAATGCCTACAGTGCACCACGTGAGGCGCACTGGCGGTACTAACCCCCTACGGAGATATAACTATGACGTTTATATTTTAATAATTAGACTGACGATACCACCACGTAAAAAAAAAGATAAAGGTAAATTTAGAGAAGTTGGACAGCTAGGAAGAAAGGAAGAGACCGAAGAGAGAGGATGGAAAGTAAAAGACAGAAACCCATTCACCTAGATGCCAAAGGGACGCTGAAAATAATGTTAAGTGCATCTACGGCGTGCCATACTGAAAGCTGTTATCCTGAGATATCACTACTGGAAATTAAAGACACTTATCTCTGCTTTGAAACAGGACCAACCATGCAACTTTGAAAAACAGCACAATTACCAGATGTGCTGTGCCTGTCAGAGCTACCGAGGCTTGTCAGAACAAAGCAGTTTGGCATAGGCAAAGAAAAGCAATTTTTTTCTGGTGTGAAATTAAATAAACGATTCCTCTTTGAGATATTGGACATATTTATTATTTTACTCTGCCACGCCACCACTTGCATTTACTTTGACTTGTTGTTACTTTCGTTATCATTATATTACATCATATCTTCACAACACCATCGCAGACTGTGGACAACTAAAAAATGATAAATTAGTGATAATGAATTTCATTTATTTCCTCTTTTCCATTGCACTTCACGTCGAATAAATTCCTTGGAATTACACAGTGCCCACCTCATTAGGAATATATATAACAATAAGACGTCTTGATTACAGTAATTCTAATACAAGATATTTAATTACCGAATGTTACGAAGTAAAGCGCAGCTGTAATAAGTTACAGAGCAATTCATCAATCCGTTTTCTGACTAACGATTTGTTACAGTTACAAGACGTATTCATGAATACAGTCATATATTTTACGAATGACGTATAGCAACGAAGGTAAAGTAAAAGGATAAAATAATCATTTTAAACGAAGACAACACAGATAATATGTGATGAAGGTCAGTAGAACTGTACAAGATTTAAAAAATGTCTAAAACGAGATTTATCGAGTTACATTTCATCGATAATAATAATAATAATAATAATAATAATAATAATAATAATAATAATAATAATAATAATAATAATAGCTGTTATATAATTCTGCTATAGATAATTCAACCATTCAGTACAACAATCAACAGCTACAATTAATAATAATAATAATAATAATAATAATAATAATAATAATAATAAAAGATCAGTAACATACTAACAGTGGCATCATTCCAGTTAATAACCATTCCCCAGTTAATAACCCAACAAATGAACAATAATGCTAAAGCATTATTTATAATAATAATAATAATAATAATAATAATAATAATAATAATAATAATAATAATAAGAGATTAATGCCGCCAATCATTATTTCAAAAATTAATTTTCTTCTCCTCCTCCTCCCAACCTGACCAACTGACACCCAGCCCTGCCATTCAACCGGAGACCGCCGGCGCCACGCCACCCTGAATTTAGGAATCCACGCTAATATTACTGATAATATTAGCAATTCAATAAGGTCAACATCATCGTTGGAGTGTGTGTTCATTTTTTTACTGTTTTGCAGGGGGGAGGGTGAAGGGGGAGGGGAGGGGAGGGGAGGGGAGAGGGGAGAGGGGAGAGGGGAGAGGGGGAGGGGGAGGGGAAGGGAAGGGGAAAGGGGATGGGAAGGTGATGAGGAAGAGGAAGGTGAAGAGGGAAGGGGAAGGGGATGGGATGGGGAATGGGAAGGGAAAGGGGATTGGAAGGGGAGGGGGAAGAGGGAAGGGAAGGGAAGGGGGAAGAGGGAAGGGGAGAGGGGAAGGGGAAGGGGAGAGGGGGAATGGGAAGGTGTGAGGGAGGGGGTTTGTCCTTCTCCTGTCGTGACTCCACACGTCACGTGACGTGGTCATGACATGATGATTGGTTGAGTAACATCATGTACGAGTATTATTAGACTGCGTGGACATCATCAGCAGCTGCCTTTCTCTTGCCAACGCATGTATTTATATTTAGAGGGGATGGAATTTTGTTGGGGAGGGGGGGGATTATGTAAAATCGGTTATACAGGTGTTCATATCGAGCAATGTCACGTTGGAATGAAATCAGGAGAGGTTTAAAGGTTCAGGACTAAATAGCTGTTGGATAGGATTTGTGAACCTTGCGGATTTAAGAAACGAAAGCTTCAATGTTGCTAGAATACTCACACTAACAGCAGAGAATGGTGGAGAATCAAGGGTATAAAAAAAACTATAATTTCACTTAATTATACAACAAAATCATCCCTGAAAAGATGTCCCAACGCGTTGTATGCGAAATCTTTCCCTTAAGGACGCCCCGAGGAAAACGCCAAAAAACGTGGCACCAACAAAGGACTATAAACGGGAATAAACAAAATTAGCATAAACATCTCGCATGACTGCGCGTTGCATGTCGTGTGGTACCGTACTATATTTTCCTGTCAACATTATCAAGATGACATTTAATAGGCCGCTGACAGCTGGCAATCAGTTCAGGGGAGGCAAGAGTTGCCAGATTGCGCCACCCGACTATTTGCGGTTACGTCGAGGGCAAACGAATTTCGGAGCGAAATTAAAAAATAAAAGTAAAAAGAGGCGAATATTTTGCGGCCCCGAGATCTGATAAGACCTATTAGGAGCGACTGCTTGATTTGTTCGGCGGGGGGAGATTCTTCAACGTAGAGGGAGGAGGAAGGGAGGAGGAGGCTGCCTGGTGGCGATTTTACGGAGAATAAGAGGAAGTAAATGCTTTTGCACCTCGCATTACAAAGCGGGAAATGGAAGACACGTGTCCCGGGCTATATTCACTTAAACACACACACACTCAAGGACCAGGTGGAGGAACATAAACAGATGGAAAGATCTCGTAAATCAAACGGACGTATAAAGTAGGTAACCATACGTTGGCCACTGGTTATAATGGCCCCGGTTCAACGAGCCAAAAATACCGGAAGGCGATTGAATAATTGGTGCAAACTGGCGTCCCAGAATTTAGGGTCAGAGAGACACGGTGAGATTCATTTAAAAGTCGTAAACATAAATAAGGATTTAAAACGTAAAATTTAAAGGTCATTCGCAAAGAAAAAATAGTAATAGCAAAACACGAATACAACAGATTTTTGTAAACACTCTGAACTGTACATTAAAAGCACACGCTACATCTCTTTCCCTTCTTCTGCGTTCCCTGACTCCTGCAGCCTTCTTTTCGACCTTCTCTTCTGTCTGGATGGCGTCACACCAGCAAAGGTCACTGACGTCAAAACAAAAGACAGATCACCACGAACCTTCAAGATAAAAACGAGTGTGACAAAGAGGCTGCTGCGCAGGCGCACTGACCTTTTTGACTTTTTTTTCGACGGCCCGAGGGAAGGATTTAAAACGAAAAGGAAAAGCCCCCCCCCCACCAAAAGCCTAAAAACGTGTCATTTGCAATTATCATATCAAGATGAAAACAATTGTTTACTTTACAGCTGCCCTTTTTATCTCGTTAAGGCGTTCTCGGGTTCAGGTGGAACGAATTTCGAAGCCATTATGCACTTGGCAAGAATCACCTTGACGATGCAGAACTCGCGTGTTCAATCTATAGATATGACAATTATAAAAAAATTTCATCACTTTTTTCCTTGGTTTTGTTTGCTGAACTTGGACTCACGAGTTGATCCTTAAGATAAGACTGTTATAAGAACAACAAAGGGTTGTTTTTTTTATAAAGGGTTACACGCTGTCTTCGTGTTATGAATAAAAAAAAAATAACACGAGCACAATTTACTGTAACTTGAATAATAAACTCGAGAGAATGCGATGCATAAAATGGAAAATATTATTTTCTTCATTTTGAATACCGTTCCGTCTTCATTTCCATGTCCTACTTGCATCTAACGAACTCCTAAACATGCCTTCATTTAAAATATAAATGCATATGGTACTGACAATCCAATGTCCTTTTCAATCTAGGTCTAGTATCTAAAATAGCCTATAGTATTGGCGGTCCAATGTCTTTTTCAATCTAGGTCTAGTATCTAAAATAGCCTATGGTACTGGCAGTCCAATGTCCTTTTCAATCTAGGACGTATCTAAAATAGCCTATAGCATTGGCAGTCCAATGCCTTTTTCAATCTAGGCCCAATATCTAAAATAGCCTATAGTATTGGCAGTCCAATGTCCCTTTCAATCTAGGCCTAGTATCTACAATAGCCTATAGTATTGACAGTCCAATGTCCTTTTCAATCTAGGCCTAGTATCTAAAACAGCCTGTAGTACTGGCAGTCCAGTGTCCTTTTCAATCTAGGCCTAGTATCTAAAACAGCCTACAGTATTGGCAGTCCAGTGTCCTTTTCAACCTAGGCCTAGTATCTAAAACAGCCTACAGTATTGGCAGTCCAATGTCCTTTTCAATCTAGGCCTAGTATCTAAAATAGCCTATAGTATTGGCAGTCCAATGTCCTTTTCAATCTAGGCCTAGTATCTAAAACAGCCTGTAGTATTGGCAGTCCAGTGTCCTTTTCAATCTAGGCCTAGTATCTAAAACAGCCTACAGTATTGGCAGTCCAGTGTCCTTTTCAATCTAGACCTAGTATCTAAAATAGCCTATAGTATTCGCAGTCCAATGGCCTTTTCAATCTAGGCCTAGTATCTAAAATAGCCTATAGTGTTGGCAGTCCAGTGTCTTTTTCAATCTAGGCCTAGTATCTAAAACAGCCTGTAGTATTGGCAGTCCAGTGTCCTTTTCAATCTAGGCCTAGCATCTAAAACAGCCTACAGTATTGGCAGCCCAATGTCCCTTTCAATCTAGGCCTAGTATCTACAATAGCCTATAGTATTGGCAGTCCAATGTCCTTTTCAATCTAGGCCTAGTATCTTAAATAGCCTGTAGTACTGGCAGTCCAGTGTCCTTTTCAATCTAGGCCTAGTATCTAAAATAGCCTACAGTATTGGCAGTCCAATGCCCCTTTCAATCTAGGCCTAGTATTTACAATAGCCTATAGTATTGACAGTCCAATGTCCTTTTCAATCTAGGCCTAGTATCTAAAACAGCCTATAGTATTGGCAGTCCAGTGTCCTTTTCAATCTACGCCTAGTATCTAAAATAGCCTATAGTAATAGTAGTCCAATGTCCTTTTCAATCTAGGAATAGTATCTAAAATAGCCTGTAGTATTGGCAGCCCAATGTCCTTTTCAATCTAGGCCTAGTATCTAAAATAGCCTATAGTATTGGCAGTCCAGTGTCCTTTTCAATCTAGGCCTAGTATCTTAAATAGCCTATAGTATTGGCAGTCCAGTGTCCTTTTCAATCTAGGCCCAATATCTAAAACAGCCTATAGTATTGGCAGTCCAGTGTCCTTTTCAATCTAGGCCTAGTATCTAAAATAGCCTATAGTATTGGCAGTCCAGTGTCCTTTTCAATCTAGGCCTAGTATCTAAAATAGCCTATAGTATTGGCAGTCCAGTGTCCTTTTCAATCTAGGCCTAGTATCTAAAATAGCCTATAGTATTGGCAGTCCAGTGTCCTTTTCAATCTAGGCCCAATATCTAAAACAGCCTATAGTATTGGCAGTCCAGTGTCCTTTTCAATCTAGGCCTAGTATCTACAATAGCCTATAGTATTGGCAGTCCAATGTCCTTTTCAATCTAGGCCTAGTATCTTAAATAGCCTGTAGTACTGGCAGTCCAGTGTCCTTTTCAATCTAGGCCTAGTATCTAAAATAGCCTACAGTATTGGCAGTCCAATGCCCCTTTCAATCTAGGCCTAGTATTTACAATAGCCTATAGTATTGACAGTCCAATGTCCTTTTCAATCTAGGCCTAGTATCTAAAACAGCCTATAGTATTGGCAGTCCAGTGTCCTTTTCAATCTACGCCTAGTATCTAAAATAGCCTATAGTAATAGTAGTCCAATGTCCTTTTCAATCTAGGAATAGTATCTAAAATAGCCTGTAGTATTGGCAGCCCAATGTCCTTTTCAATCTAGGCCTAGTATCTAAAATAGCCTATAGTATTGGCAGTCCAGTGTCCTTTTCAATCTAGGAATAGTATCTAAAATAGCCTATAGTATTGGCAGTCCAGTGTCCTTTTCAATCTAGGCCCAATATCTAAAACAGCCTATAGTATTGGCAGTCCAGTGTCCTTTTCAATCTAGGCCTAGTATCTAAAATAGCCTATAGTATTGGCAGTCCAGTGTCCTTTTCAATCTAGGCCTAGTATCTAAAATAGCCTATAGTATTGGCAGTCCAATGTCCTTTTCAATCTAGGCCTAGTATCTAAAATAGCCTATAGTATTGGCAGTCCAATGTCCTTTTCAATCTAGGCCTAGTATCTAAAATAGCCTATAGTGTTGGCAGTCCAATGTCCTTTTCAATCTAGGCCTAGTATCTAAAATAGCCTATGGTATTGGCAGTCCAGTGTCCTTTTCAATCTAGGCCTAGTATCTAAAATAGCCTATAGTATTGGCAGTCCAATATCCCTTTCAATCTAGGCCTAGTATCTAAAATAGCCTACAGTATTGGCAGTACAATGTCCCTTTCAATCTAGGCCTAGTATCTACAATAGCCTGTAGTATTGACAGTCCAATGTCCTTTTCAATCTAGGCCTAGTATCTAAAATAGCCTACAGTATTGGCAGTACAATGTCCCTTTCAATCTAGGCCTAGTATCTAAAATAGCCTATAGTATTGGCAGTCCAATGTCCCTTTCAATCTAGGTCTAGTATCTAAAATAGCCTACAGTATTGGCAGTACAATGTCCCTTTCAATCTAGGCCTAGTATCTACAATAGCCTGTAGTATTGACAGTCCAATGTCCTTTTCAATCTAGGCCTAGTATCTAAAACAGCCTGTAATATTGGCAGTCCAGTGTCCTTTTCAATCTAGGCCTAGTATCTAAAATAGCCTACAGTATTGGCAGTACAATGTCCCTTTCAATCTAGGCCTAGTATCTACAATAGCCTGTAGTATTGACAGTCCAATGTCCTTTTCAATCTAGGCCTAGTATCTAAAATAGCCTACAGTATTGGCAGTACAATGTCCCTTTCAATCTAGGCCTAGTATCTAAAATAGCCTATAGTATTGGCAGTACAATCTCCCTTTCAATCTAGGCCTAGTATCTAAAATAGCCTACAGTATTGGCAGTACAATGTCCCTTTCAATCTAGGCCTAGTATCTACAATAGCCTGTAGTATTGACAGTCCAATGTCCTTTTCAATCTAGGCCTAGTATCTAAAATAGCCTACAGTATTGGCAGTACAATGTCCCTTTCAATCTAGGCCTAGTATCTACAATAGCCTGTAGTATTGACAGTCCAATGTCCTTTTCAATCTAGGCCTAGTATCTAAAATAGCCTACAGTATTGGCAGTACAATGTCCCTTTCAATCTAGGCCTAGTATCTAAAATAGCCTATAGTATTGGCAGTACAATGTCCCTTTCAATCTAGGCCTAGTATCTAAAATAGCCTACAGTATTGGCAGTACAATGTCCTTTTCAATCTACGCCTAGTATCTACAATAGCCTGTAGTATTGACAGTCCAATGTCCTTTTCAATCTAGGCCTAGTATCTAAAATAGCCTACAGTATTGGCAGTCCAATGCCCCTTTCAATCTAGGCCTAGTATTTACAATAGCCTATAGTATTGACAGTCCAATGTCCTTTTCAATCTAGGCCTAGTATCTAAAACAGCCTATAGTATTGGCAGTCCAGTGTCCTTTTCAATCTAGGCCTAGTATCTAAAATAGCCTACAGTATTGGCAGTCCAATGCCCCTTTCAATCTAGGCCTAGTATTTACAATAGCCTATAGTATTGACAGTCCAATGTCCTTTTCAATCTAGGCCTAGTATCTAAAACAGCCTATAGTAATAGTAGTCCAATGTCCTTTTCAATCTAGGCCTAGTATCTAAAACAGCCTGTAGTATTGGCAGTCCAGGGTCCTTTTCAATCTAGGCCTTTTATCTAAAATAGCCTATAGTATTGGCAGTCCAATGTCCTTTTCAATCTAGGCCTAGTATCTAAAATAGCCTGTAGTATTGACAGTCCAATGTCCTTTTTAATCTAGGCCTAGTATCTAAAATAGCCTATAGTATTGGCAGTCCAGTGTCCTTTTCAATCTAGGCCTAGTATCTAAAATAGCCTATAGTATTGGCAGTCCAAAGTCCTTTTTAATCTAGGCCTAGTATCTAAAATAGCCTAAAGTATTGGCAGTCCAGTGTCCTTTTCAATCTAGGCCTAGTATCTAAAATAGCCTATAGTATTGGCAGTCCAGTGTCCTTTTCAATCTAGGCCCAATATCTAAAACAGCCTATAGTATTGGCAGTCCAATGTCCCTTTCAATACAGGACAAACAGAACCACAAGAAAGTGGTGAGGAAAAATGGGCAGAATGATCCAATAGAAACACATCTTGAACACAGGATACAGCAACGGCGACAAACCGGTGTTGTAACGCCAAAGGGATGAACTGATCAATCAATGAAGTCAAGGAAAACAGAGAGAAACCAGAAAATTCTTCAGTTAGAAACAAAAATCTGGTCAGTCCACATAAATCAGTTAGTTGGCCAGTCAATGACTTAACAGAAAATAAAACAGGGAGTGATATTTCAAGTTCTCTGCTGAGGAAGAGTTGTTTTGCTTATTAATAGTGAAATATACACAAACATTCATTACTGAAATGCAAACAAACATGTACAGAACGTGGTGAAAATTACTAGCTCATTAGTTATTTTCAAGCTAAAATATACAAAGACACTAATCGAAGTGATAAATTTATTACTTTCATTGTCACTCCCGCCCATGCTAGTACCAACAACGATAATAGTAGCAGCATTAATAGCAGTAGCAGTGCCCCAGCCACCTTAAATTAGGAACCAATTGAATTCCTGGCATCAAAGAGTGGAGATTTATAACCCCAGAGCCGAAACCACTTCAAAAGACAAGTGCGCCTCTCCAAGTTGGCAGACCTTGAAATCCTATGGAACTTAACTTTCATCTCCGCGTCAAAGGAAAAGGTGACATTGTATGAGAGAGAGAGAGAGAGAGAGAGAGAGAGAGAGAGAGAGAGAGAGAGAGAGAGAGAGAGAGAGAGAGAGAGGTTTAAAAAAGCAACCAACGTCGACCCTTTTATTTTAGGGCATAATACCGACACTGACCTACTGGCATAAAGAGAAAAAACTTTTGCCCTTACACACGCACACAGAAAAGTCTTTCCGCAGACGCACTGAGGGCCTAAAGTCACAGACACAGACGAGAGAAGAAGAAGAAGAAGAGGTTTCTAAATTCTTTCCTGAGCTATTTACGCTTTTCTGTACTTCCCATTATCTTCTCTTACTTCTTCCTAATGAACATCATATTCACTGGAAGCTTGAATTTCAAGTCAATGGCCCACTTAGTTGGCTTGTCCCATATGAATAGAGTTTATCTTTAATAATAATAATAATAATAATTTGTGTCTCTGTATGAGAGCTATTGCAGAAATGTGTATAAAATTAGTCTGATTAAACATGACAAATAATTTAACAGCCGTAATGGTCGTAATTCTACTCTCCCTCTCAGTGAAATATTAATTTTGCATTTCCTTTATTCTTACTATAACACTTTCTTTTCTTATTGTTTTCATATAATTATTCTTTTTTTCTCTACATTATCTTTCATTACTCATTCTCCTTTCTCCTTTCTTTTTATTCATATCGTCTTCCATTCTTCATTAATTACATCCTCACTGTAAGCCTGGCGTCAGTGAACCTAGTGGTTGTGACGCCAAAAAACCTCGGTAACCAATTAATTAATCCTCATTATGAACCATATATCACCCTTTGTAATATCATCATCCTTATCTACAGTTATATCATCACCGAATTTCTTATCAATACCTATTTTTCCATATTAATCTTATTATCACCCATTTTCCTAATTCATATCATCATCCATTCTTTTCCACATATTCTTATCATCACCACTCATTTTACTCATATTCTTATCATCACCAATTTACCCCATTCATACCGTCGTCACCCATTCTTTTCCAAATATTCTCATCATCACCAATTTTCCCCATTCATACACTGTAATTACCCATTCTTTTCCACATATTCTTATCATCACCAATTTTCCCCATTAATATCATCACCCATTCTTTCCTACATATTCTTATCATCACCAATTTTCCCCATTAACATCATCACCCATTCTCTCCTACATAATCCTATCATCACCAGTTTTTCTCATTCACATCATCACCCATTCTCTCACCCATATTCTTATCATCAGCTATTCTTTCACCCACACTCTTATTATCACCAATTTTCCCATTTCATATCAACACACATTCTTTCCCCACATATTCTTATCATCACCAATTTTATGGCCGTGGATTATTTTTCCCATTTTCTTAACATTCTTCCTTTACACTCCCTTTATCTCCCTCCCCCCATTCTCTCATTCTTCATCACCCTTTCCTAACCTGCCCTGTCTGTCTTCTCTTAGGGTCCGAAGAAATTCCCTTACCCTCTCTCTCTGTCTCTCTCTCTCTCTCTCTCTCTCTCTCTCTCTCTCTCTCTCTCTCTCTCTCTCTCTGGTCATTTCTCCTTTAATGTATCTTCGCCTCCCCTTTTTTTCTCTCATTCTTTCCTTTAATCTCCATCTCCGCCTTTCTTCTGGATAATCTTCTCTTTACTTCTCTCCAAGCCCTATTGCTCCTGATTCCTTGTTCCAGCCTCTCTCTCTCTCTCTCTCTCTCTCTCTCTCTCTCTCTCACACACACACACACACACACACACAGACAGACACGCACATACACCTACGCAAACTTTTTCTAATTTTGTTCTTATCTCTCTCTCTCTCTCTCTCTCTCTCTCTTACACCTACGCAAGCCTTTTTTCTCTTTTTGTTCTTATCTCTCTCTCTCTCTCTCTCTCTCTCTCTCTCTCTCTCTCTCTCTCTCTCTCTCTCTCTCTCTCTCTCTCGCAGACACGAAAACCTCTTTTTCAGGTTATTTTATTTTCACAACAGGTTACTCTCACCAGCTATGATTATAATTCCTCTCTAATTCTATCTTTCCTTCTCCCATGCTTTATTCCATTTCCTTTCTTAATCCTGCCAATTGCTTCTATCATTGCAGCCTGTCCTATCCTCTCTCTCTCTCTCTCTCTCTCTCTCTCTCTCTCCATGCGTCGTTTCCCTTCTTTATTCTGTACACTGCTTTTATCCTTGCAGCCTCTCTCTCTCTCTCTCTCTCTCTCTCTCTCTCTCTCTCTCTCTCTCTCTCTCTCTCTCTCTCTCTCTTCCCCTTTTTCTATTCTGACTTCATCTTATTTGTCTGAAGATGACTCTTGTCCCGGCATTATCGTCGAAGGGCCCAGATCACTTCATCTCGACTGACCATGCCGCATCTCCTACCTTCAATTTTCCACTCCAGGTTCAATTGGGCTTCCCTACCCCGTCACGCCGAGGCAAAACCACCCAAAACACCACGCGCCAAAGGGGCGAGAATTGCGACGTCTCCCCGACGCGGCTTACGGCCCTCCCGCCGCACTGGGAGCATTGATTTCCGAAAATGTAACTGGCCAAAGCGACGGTGCCAAGTCGACAGACTGTGAAGGGATGCGCTAATGATAACAGAGAGGCGACTGGCGCGGATAAGAGAGTCAACGCCGTGCTCTCTGCGACAAGAATTGATAAATCTCAGTATCAAAGGGGATTAAGTTCGCCAGAGGTAACAGCGGTGAAAATCGTCGGGAGACGTGGCAGCGCCGCATCCACACCCAGCTCGACGACAGCAATAAGTTATTATCAGAGAGATGGTCCCTTTACAATTATCCAGTAAACGCTCCACTCCCCCTGTAACACTGTGTGTAATCTTGGGTAAGGAAAGCCATGCAATTACTCCCGTGGAATCGCTGTTGGTGTAGTCTTTCTGTACTCTCTCTGTAGTCTTTCTGTAGCCAGTTTTTATACTCTTCTTAGAAGAGGTTACGTTATTTTCGTTGAGCCTTCCTAACTCTTCATCGTAACTTGAATATTGGGAATCGAGTGCAGAGGTGTGCGAGTCTGCGGACACACACTCCACATTTCATTTACTCGTGATTCCCTTGTGTACATGGTTTAATATAATAATTAGAAAGGTGATGATAATTAAATGACTCGAGAGGAATGCTATCTAAAATTCTAATCACACGCCGAAATACTCACCATTAATTGACACCTGAAAGTTTGAAAGGCATTTCGCTTTTGAAAATAGTTCATCTTATTTACCAGAGTGCACGCAGAATAATATTCTTCAGAACGTATAAGGGGTAATATTATAATTAAAAATAACATTAATAATAATATCAATTACACGAGTCAAAGACAAAAAGGCTACATAACAAACATTAAATAAAACACCAATACTTTTATTAAACGCGCGAAATCAATTTAGAAATGCCTTCACTCTTCGTTTTTTAGTTTTCTGTAAAAGAAAACTATTGTGCCGGCTTTGTCTGTCCGTCCGCACTTTTTCTGTCCGCCCTCAGATCTTAAAAACTACTGAGGCTAGAGGGCTGCAAATTGGTATGTTGATCATCCACCCTCCAATCGTCAAACATACCAAATTGTAGCCCTCTAGCTTCAGCAGTTTTTATTTTATTTAAGGTTACAGTTAGCCATAATCGTGTTTCTGGCAACGATACAGGACAGGCCAACACCGGGCCATGGTTAAAGTTTCATGGACCGCGGCTCATACAGCATTATACCGAGACCACCGCCGAAAGATAGATCTATTTGCGGTGGCCTTGATTATTCGCTGTACAGAAAACTCGATTGCGCCGAAGAAACCTTGGCGCATTTTTTACTTGTTTTTTTAAGGGTATGATGACCTGCATTTACTATCTTACAAGCTGCTCTCTTAATATTAGTGAAGATAAATAAGTACCATCGGACACCTGTCTATCATTACTCGAATCTGACAAAGAAAACCAATCACTTATCTTTTAGCGAAATTAACTTACTAAAATTTCCCTCTTGTCAATTTCCTCCCACAATAATCTCTCTCGACTGCCATATTTCCCATATTTTCCCAAGAATGTTTCTACTTCATGCACTCCTAACTTATTCTTCACTCTTTTATCCAAAATCCATTGCACTCCCTTTTCACCACCACGCTCACCATCCACTCCCTTTCACTCACTTTCACCAATCCCCCCTTCTTCTCCTGAACAAATTCTCATTTAATTTTATTTCTTGTCTTCTTTCCCCTCCTTTCGCTACTACCATTTGCTCACCTTTCCCCTCTTCTCACATATCTTTATCCCTGTGATTCGCCCCCCCACCCCCGCCCGCCACACTCTATCCTATAATGCCCCAATCTCCATTCTCCAGTTCTTCATCCTTCTGCTTTCCTATACTTTTATTTACAGTCTCGTCCATCCTTTTTTTCCCATAAGGTCACACAATCCTTCACACGCCTCTCACCCTCCTTAATCCGACTCATCCTTCTATCCCTCTTATCCGTACCGATCCTTCGCCTTCATCCCTTGACCCACAATCCTTTCCCAACAATTATCCCTCCTCCTCCTCCTCCTCCTCCTCCTCCCAACAATCCTTTACACCACTCTATCCCTCCTCTTCCCACAATCCCTCATCTTCCTCCTTTCACTGCCCGCAGCCATTCGTCCTCTCTCCTCCCCAATCAGTCACCCCTTGCCCCTTAACCCTCCCCCCCAACCCTTTCTCCTCCATCCCCTTCCCCTCCTCCAACTCCTCCCACTCCCCACATGACCTCATAAGCCTTGATTTAGAAGGCTGCAAGTCACTCAATCGCTTTCAGTTCCCCCCCAACGCATTCTGGTGGCGAGGGAGGGAGGATTGAGGGGTAGAGGGAGGGGGAAGGGAGGAGGAGGAGGAGGAGGAGGAGGAGTAGGAGGGGGTGAGGAAGGATAGAGTAAGAGGTTGTCTTCGCACTCTGGGCGCAGTGTAGATTTATTCAATGGCGTTTCATTAACGTGTCCCGCTAAATTAGTTCTACACCGTCCTCTCCCAGTCGCATTCCGCGTGCTTATTAGGCGTTTGTGTGGCGGTGTCGGTGTGTGTTTGTGCGTGCGTGCGAGTGTTTGTGTGCTTGTCCAAACGGCGTAGCAAGCGCGTGCATGAGTAGTCTTTCTATTATTAGTTTTTCGGTTATGCTCTGATCCTGCCACATCTAAAATTCGTTGTCGCCGAAATTTGTATATAAAATTAGCTCAATACGAACCTACATATAAACATACACACACACACATATACATATATATGCACATATATATAAATATAAATATATATACATTATATATGTATATATAAGCATTTACTTCAGGTCTTCTTTCAGTATATTACCTCAGGGCACTTTCCCACCTTCTCTGGTGTCTGCCATCATTAATGGGTTACGCCGAGCAGATTCTGCGCGCACTATTAACTCCCTATCATCAACCATTAGCGGAGATCCCATTTTCTGCTGGGTTAATGAGTGTATTGATAGATTAAGGGGTTGGAGAGAGAGAGAGAGAGAGAGAGAGAGAGAGAGAGAGAAGAGAGAGAGAGAGAGATTACTAAGGGCCGAGGAGAGAACAAGTTACGCAGCTAACTTGAGCGCTGAAAAGACGAGAGAGAGAGAGAGAGAGAGAGAGAGAGAGAGAGAGAGAGAGAGAGAGAGAGAGAGAGAGAGAGAGATCACCAAGGGCCGAGGAGAGAACAAGTTACGCAGCTAACTTGAGCGCTGAAAAGACGAGAGAGAGAGAGAGAGAGAGAGAGAGAGAGAGAGAGAGAGAGAGAGAGAGAGAGAGAGAGATTAAGCACTTGAGGTTTGCCGGAAAAGAAAAGATACAAGCCAAACTTTGAGCACGTGTGGGAAAGAGAAAATCAACATTTCGTGGCCCCCAAGAGAGAGAGAGAGAGAGAGAGAGAGAGA
>JANJGK010008833.1:0-24676 GCA_039081455.1 Macrobrachium rosenbergii
TACATTTAGCAAATGTAGTTACTAAATTTCTTATGAAATATTACAGTGAGATACCAATAAATAAGCAAATAAACATATATGCCACGCATAATGTCGTTAGTTTATCGTAATGAATATTCTTAATTACTCAACTTAGGATTTGAAACACTATGATGGTTATCTATTGACTTAAGACTCTCCTCTTCTTGAAAGAACGTAACTCATGTTTTTCATAAGGTGGTCAATTGAGACGTGTAACCACATACATAAAAAAAAAGGAACGTAAACATTAAAGATAAAAAGAGGCCCGTCATGAAATGATGCATAATGCAAATGAGGCGAAAGATACTCATGTCCCGAAGATATTAAGGTACGAGGCTGTAAACATCCAGGAAACAATATGTAACGAGCAATCCAAAGCCTCTTGGCGGAAGGAAAGAATTCGATCGCAGGGTCATATGAGTCTGTTAGGTAAGTTTTATGTCTTCTAGCTTCGTAAAAAAAAATAAATAAATAAACATAAAAACTAATGTAAAAAAAATATGTGAAAGATATCGCTGAATTATATCTGCTATACTGACAACTGAAGTAAAACACGTTATATAATTGTTAAATCTGATGTGCTGACCTTCGGTGTTATAGCAAACAATCACTAAGTTATTCGACCCTTCTGAACAAGATGGTTTTTCATTAATGTTGAACATGCTAACCGTCACAAGGACCACGTGACTAAATGTACTGCATAAATACAAGTCTGGCTTAATCTCAAGACGTCTCGTCCAAGGACTAAGATAGTGTGGACTTGGAAGTTGTTCGGCACATATTCTTTTACTGTATTTCAACTGCTCTGCAATATTCATTCCCTTGAAATCTCCTTCAGAGCCTAAGCGAAGTGGTGTAATCTTTTCTTGTGTAACGTAAAACATAAGTGTTTCTCCTGTTTGCATACCATTTTTTGATTTGAGTGATTCCCCCTCTCAGCCTTCAGCATTCCCAAATTGAACGTTTTATTTGCTGTAGCAATCAAAGTGATTTTGCGGTTCTGTATTGCAGAATAGGTGACCGTGTTGCTGTGTACTTACCTGCTCCCACGGTGCCTCTTCCACTCAACTACCAACTTTGAGAAGAGTCCTTCAAGATATGAAATCTGAAGATTAATTCATTTTATGTGCATACGCTGCAAGATCCTGATTACTTTTAATTTAATCTTAGAAGTTTTCTCAGCGCATATCTGATTTGCTAGTTGCACCATTTTGCCTTGTTACTTGACGTGACTACATTGACACAGAGCTGGTGATTTAAGTTCCTGTGCATGTGTCTTCTGATTTGTATAATTATAACTTATTAAGTGAAACATTGATTTTCCTTTAAGATCAATTTAAATTCACTTTAATTTGACTCCTGTTAATCTAATTACAAGTGTAGCCCCCCGTTAGATGCAGAATTATCTCAGGTAAGAGAAAGGTGGTACGTTGTGCGGCCACACCTGTAAAAACATTTATAACTAAAAAAAAAAAAGGTGGAACTGACTCTCTCTCTCCTTCAACGGTAAATGTTATAGAAGGAACCTGTGACTATAACTTTTGTAAAAACAAGTACACCTTCGCTTAAAGGCCATGCACGGAAAAAAAATCCTCAATATAACGAAACTGTGACATTCTATTTTGATATAATACTTGTTAAAATCTTCTAAAAAAAAAAAAAAAAAAAAAAAAAAAAAAACATAATGGTAACGCTGCTTTATCCAATTATGAGAAAAATCATTTTTCTGAACAGGTTGCCTCCTACACTTGACTCCGATAACTTTGTTCTTTATTTCCAGTCCACTCAGTAGGTACACGAAAACGAGCACCCTCAAGTGGAAAATAAAATTATAGCGAGGCTCTAAATTGGAATTTTCCCTAACAAGGGTCTATGAATGGTGTCTTCTTCAAAAACCAATTATTCAAGGTATAAATAAGGACTAATCAGAAAGCTTATCTAATTTCTAACTCTCGCCAACCCTGAAATTCTAACTGTATTTGATATTTTTTTTATCACAGATCATAATTGTCGTGATTAAAGACAAATTTGTGAAACCCCCAAAATATGAAATATTGCCAATACAATGAGATATGTCATGTGTGCTGCAACAGGGACAAAAGATCGCATATTATTCTACTTTCAGCTATAAAGAAAGGCGTGTGCGTTTGTGCGTGTGTTTTGTCTGTGTATGTCTCTGCGTGTGTGTGTGTGTGTGTGTGTGTACAAGAGAGAGAGAGAGAGAGAGAGAGAGAGAGAGTCTGTAAATTCTTCTATCTGCTATTGTTTTCGATAAAAATGCTGTTCATCATGATCCGTGTCTTCAAGGAGCTTGAGAAAGCCAGAAATGTTTTATATATCTTCATAGGATTAAATATTTTGTCCCCGGTGCTCAAGGACAAGCTGAAATTGCCGTAGAATAAAGGTAAAAGTTTTTATACACCGCTATTTCACTTTTTGCGTTCCCATTTCCTCTGTTGTATTTGATATCCCTTGTTTCTGCTATAGAAATTATACACTTACACACACACACACAACCCAATGATCAATGAAGTCGGTATTATTTGCGGTATTATTTGCGGTTTAAGAAGCAATTGAGTATTGGTTACATTTCTAGCTTAACATTTGTGATGAAATATATATATATATATATATATATATATATATATATATATATATATATATATATATTTATATTATATAGTTCACTTTTTTTATAGTGATAAAAAAGTAGCATTTCCATACCTCCGTATATGCATCAGGGGATCTTGACACAGTTCCACCATATATCTTGCCGAGACCACACGTTCGATCCCTTATATATATATATATATATATATATATATATATATATATATATATATATATATATATATATATATATATATATATATATATATATATATATATATATATATATATATATATATATATATATATTAAATATTTCTTATATATTAAATGTTTTGCCTATTGGATTTTCACATGATGACACTCTTCATTAAACTCAAGATAAATAGTTTCGAACGTTAATAAATTTTGCTTTAAGATTAACACACTCGGAACGAAATTAGAGGACATAGAACAAATAGACTTATGCACATGTCCTTGCTTCCTTTAAAACCATTTAGCGTTAGAGAGAGAGAGAGAGAGAGAGAGAGAGAGAGAGAGAGAGAGAGAGAGAGAGAGAGAGAGAGCTCCACAATGCAGCAAATTCTATCATATTTGAGATTAATAAAGTAAATAAATTAAAATAAAAGGAATGTAGGTAATTTCTAAAACGTTGTTATATAGTCAGAAATAATTGATAAATAATGGATTAACGAGATGAAATCTTGGATTATCCTGGATTTAGGAAGATTTCTTCGACATAATCCTGCCTCCGCTTAAACACAGACTTATTGTAAAGTCACAACAATAATGCTGTTAATCAACACTAATGGAAAATGGATGTCATTTTCGATTAGTTCAAAACTACTTGTTTTGACTGGTATGACGACTCACAAAGAATAAATGATGCTGTGAGACATACTGTGGAATTTCGATGAGAGAGAGAGAGAGAGAGAGAGAGAGAGAGAGAGAGAGAGAGAGTGGAAGGTTACCATTATTAGTTTTTTATTGCTTCCACTATCACTCAGCTGGTCCTGCGTTCGATTCTCGGACAGGCAAATGAAGAATTAGAGGAATTTATTTCTGGTGATAGAAATTCATTTCTCGTTATAAAGTGGTTCGGATTCCACAATGAGCTGTAGGTCCCGTTGCTAGGTAACCAACTGGTTCTTAGCCACGTAAAATAAATCCAATCCTTCGGGCCAGGCCTAGGAGAGCTGTTGATCAGCTCAGTGGTCTGGTTAAACTAAGAATATACTTAACTTAATGGTAACCTTAATTATCACTGCTACCTAGTATTATTAATTATTGGCACTTAAACTACCCGAAAGATTCCAAGTAATTTTTAATGATAATATAAAAATAACATGTCATCAAAACAGATAATGGGAACAACAAAAATAGCATCATCATCATCTAATCAACAATGACAACATTTATAATATCAAAACATAGTTTCTGAATGTGCAAATATTAAATCCGGCTTGAACTAAGAGGCTTATAAAGCACAACTGTGGTTTTGATTGAAAGAAATTATATTATATGCCAACGGATTATCCTAAAATAATTACCATGCAACATATAACAGTTAACCATTATTATTGTGATTTTTCATTGAACAGTATGGCAGTCTGGATGCCATTCAGTTTATATTGTAGTTTCTTAATCACTCGAATGAGTTTCTTTGTAGCAGGAGGTAAATCTTACAGCAGCTGTCCAAGGCTCACCGAGTATAAGAAATTCGAGGCATCCCTGAAGAATATCATCGACGCCCATGTAAAACCCACCGATGCAAACAAAAAAGTCGACTTCCGATCTGCCATAAGATTCCGAAGACCGCCCAGTACCACATGAGGAACAGCCCTGTCGCTAGCGAAGCTCCCATGAAGAAGAAAGAAGTGGGTTGCCAAATATCATCCCTGAGAATGGACGGTGCCATTCGTACATCGGTATGACTGCGTCTCGACTTTCCAAGAAGATCGCCGTTCACCTAATGTTAATAATGTTAAAATTTCAGTAGACACATCTCTTACCGTCAACTGCAACTCAGATGCCAGCTTTATGAAACAATCCTTTCCTTCCCTAAGCGTGTCAACCCAACTTGCCTCATTTGTTTTAATTGTTCGATGAATTTTTTGATGGAACATGCAAATTTCCCCTTTTCGTAAAGTCCCTAAATTTTTTCCCAGAATCATTGTTGCAGGTTTTTTAAAATCTTTATTTTCAATGTATGTTTTACAGATTTTAGCGTGACCTCTTATACTGTATTGGAATGTTGCGGGCTCGCGAGTCTGCTGCCTGCCATCGGACAAACACCCAACACCCATGAAATACCCATTTTAGAGTCCTTATTGATAAAATAACTGGTTCCCCCATTAAACACGCAGTCAACGCCACTCCCCTTTTCTTGTCTCGAGGTGGATTTTCTTCTTTTCTATTTTTTAGTTTCTACTTTCCTTCCACTTTCGTTTCTTTCACTCTGATGGAAGGTTGGTCCAGTGCTTTGCGAATTGTAATATCTCTTGTTTTTTTTAAATGTATAATTTTAATTGTGAAAAATTTTCATGTTTGAGTTTTACGCTAATTATGTGTTGTTTTGATCTATTTTAGAGCCTTGAAGATGTAATTATATATGAAAATTACTAAACGTCGGGAAATAAATATGTGCAAGAAGAGCATATCTTAATTGTCCATCAGGGTACGTGTTATATATATATATATATATATATATATATATATATATATATATATATATATATATATATATATATATATATATATATATATGTGTGTGTGTGTGTGTGTGTGTGAGTATGTATAAACGCACACAAACACACACACACGCATATATATATATATATATATATATATATATATATATATATATATATATATATATATATATATATATATATATGTGTGTGTGTGTGTGTGTGTGTGTGTGTGTGTGTGTGCACATGAAGTTGTCACTTATACACAGTCACGATTATATCCTTACACTGAACACATAATAACGAATTCAGTACTCTTTGAGAATAAGTTAAACCCAATGGGAATTGTAATATATGCATCTGCCCCGCCCTAACTTGAACCTGTGTCATATAATTTCCCAACGACTGGTTGTGATAAGCCATAGGCCTATGTCTTGTGATACCCTCCGCAGAAAGGAAGCTTTTTTCTCATCCTTAGAAAGAGTCGATCAGGAAAAAAATATAATAATATTCTAGGCGTTGCTGAGTTCAGGAAGTTAGCCACTTACTCATGGTAAATATACTTTAACATTAAATATGCTTTAACACCTTTCATTGCCATTTATTGACTCGACAGATGGAGACAGACTGGCAGACTCATTGACAGTAGCTATTGTTATAAAATTTATATTCCTATTGAATTTCACATCGAAGAGAATATCAAGTAAATCCTTCGATAAAAAGCACTAAGCCATGTGGAAATTGAAATTATATTTTTAATAAGAGGAATACGGAGCAGAGAATGATTATTCAAAGCTGATTAATATTCTGTTTAATGCCTTTGTAAGCGGGGATTAATTAGACTTTGCCTTCATTGGTGTAAATAACATAAGTCTGATTCGGAGGGATTCAACACACAAATCTCTACCTGATTATATCAAAGGATTTTCTGTTCAATTACCATATTAAACTAATGATACCAAGAAAAATTATGGCTTTATTTCATCAATTGCAACTTATAAAAAAACAAATATTTAATTCTTTATGGTAAAGTTTTTGTCGCGTCGGAAAAGCTTGCGATATATCGGACAATATCATTTTAAACATTTTAGTTAGATCAGATCGGTTAACTCCGAACGTTGTCTTGGATGAGAGAGAGAGTGAGAGAGAGAGAGAGAGAGAGAGAGAGAGAGAGAGAGAGAGAGAGAGAGAGAGAGAGAGAGAGAGAGGGAGGTGGGAGGCTGAGTGGGGTAAAACATGAGAATAAATTTGCTTTTAAGGAAATTGAAAACTCTAAGACTTAATCACTTGATTCAAACTTTGCTAAAAAGAAAATAGAAATACCCCAATAGTAATTTAGCTCATCATTCTCTCATGACAATAGCAGAATAAGTGAAGGTGAAAATGACCGTAGTATAAAAACAGGTGACCGATAAAAAGTATTCTTATATTTCATTCTCAAATTCTATGGTTGTATTTAAGAAAACCTACGTAAAAATATTCTACAATGGACACGCAGTAATTAATCAGAGAATCATAATGAACTCAGTAAATAATGTCTTTAAAGATAAAAATGATAGGTAGATCTTTATTTTTTCATCATTAACATTCATGACAAGCAATTTTACGCTTCTCAGTACCTTCACAATTTCCTTAACTAATTTTAAGGAAGGTCACTTTCTCAGCAAAGAATCCTTTGAAGTTATTGCGCTAATGCAAAAGTGCATCGATATATCAAGTTTCATCTTCAGTTTTCTTGTAGAATTAAAACTGCGAAAATGTAAACGCATGTCTGATTAAAATATTTGAAATAACATATTTTCTTATCTATGATTAAAATTGAATAGTCGGTTGACCCGATCACAGAAATTAAGTTTTATTTGAATGCCATTTTATTTGTATTAAAATGGACAAAAAAAGGAGTAGAAAATATACTCGCATGTTCTGTTATTCCTCAATTCCTTTTCACAGCACTCTTCACTTCGGTGGCCTCTCATAACCTTAATATTATAATGAACACTTTTATCTTAATAAGTTTTCACTCATTGTCGAGCACATACTAATAACTGTATTTCCAAGTAAAGTATAGTATACTTTGCGAGTGTAAAACTACACTTAACTGAGGATCGGCCGCAAGCTAGTAAACAAAGCCCAAGAAAAAGGCTACTCAGAAAAGTGGGTTAAACATTGACATCCACCATCTAAAATAATGACTCTCCAACCAAGCAGTGACCAGATATTGAGTGCTCCATAGTCAAGCCCGGTTTTTTTATTTTTTATTTTTTTTTTTATTTATTTTTTTTTTTTTAAAGCTCGCTAACACCTGAAATTTTAACAAAGTTGCCTGCAAAAACAAATACCATAAATTTTGGGTTGTGATGCCCGAGGCGATGCTCATCTTTCAGAAAACGGTCGTGGTTGGGGTTTTCATTAAAAAAATATTGTACCCGTTGCAATTCCGCTCTGGGAGGTCATTTAAAAAAAAGGGGGAGCACACAAACACACACACAGAGAGAGAGAGAGAGAGAGAGAGAGAGAGAGAGAGAGAGAGAGAGAGAGAGAGAGAGAGAATATAAGCGGGAAATTCTTAGAAGTAGTTGGTAAAGTAAATATTTTTGGATGACGGTAGGATGAGAGCAGAGATCAGTCATAGAGCAGGTGGAGCAAAAAAAAATAGCAGGAAGTGCATATGAGTTTAGGATGAAACTTGGAGCATTCATGGATGCCGAGGTTAGAATTTAAGAAAAGAATGTTGAAATAGCTTCCCATTATGGAAGTGAAGTGAAAGACAGTAGGTGGAGTTGGGGAAGCGAACTGTTTATGCATTATTTGCGGAATAAGAAGAATTAAATTTTGTTCACAAGTGGAAATACATAGTAATGTTAAAAGAATTTGTATAGGTGAAAAGATGGATTATAATGTTTTAAGATGATCTGATCAAATTGAATCAATAGAGGATGTAAGTTTATGAAAGGAATATACAATCAGGAAGTGTTAGTAGGCAGGAGAAGGCCGAGAAGGGGATGGACAGATGATCTGAAACTTACCAGAGAGGAGAAGTGACAACATCCAGAAAGCGATAATGCTTACAAGATAGGGGCGATTAATGCAGTGTGTTGGGCAGTTGGGGACGGGGCTCAACATGTCGCTAAGGTGCTTACTTTGTAGGCGTATGAAGTGGGCAAAGTTATGGCAGTATTATTCATAAGGAACAGATCCATGATTCAGCAGTTATATATATGAAAACCTCATAGGTCACAGATATTTCATGAATTTCAGTACACAATAGACTTTTGATCAGTAAGTGTGGCTAAATGCATTGTGAAGAGCCTGGAGAGAATGCTTAGCTGGCGTTTGGCACGCATCCTGATTAGGAAAACTATGTGCATGTCAAATGTGTCAGATATTCTTGAGACGTGAGAACACCCCTGCCTGGCGACTAGACTTTATGAGTTTGTGCACTGGAAATGTCTGGGTTCCGGAGAATTCGTTCATATGTGTTTTTTTTTTTTTGGGGGGGTGGAGCCCCAGGGTGTGGAGGTATTAGTTATCAAACGAATTGTGATTTGAAGATCTACACCGAATATTGATAGAAGCCTTCGGTGAAGGCTCTGCTGGCTCGAAACCTGTTGATTAAGACTGTGAACATTGCTGTTTGGAGGTAGGAAACTTTTAGATTTCCCAAATTGTACATTGTTCTTTTCATTTAACTTATATCTCACCTGTGTCAGGCATTTTTTACATTATGTGTACTTTATTTGTAACATGGGAAGAATTCCCATATCTTTATTTTTATACATTTGTTTAACAAGGGTTTTATATGACTTTTTCAGATGTCTCACTGAGGAAGAGGTTTAGATGTACTCATCGGGGAATATACCGGACTTTGACTTATGTTGACCTATTGTGGGGTAATTATTTAGAGAGACTAATTAGCTGAATATGGTGGACTTTAATATATTTGATCATTTGGTGAACATTAGTATTCCATTTTATTTCATATCTTGTTTTTTGCAACACAGTTATGTTAGATTATTATCAAATAAATTATTTTGGGTAATGCTTGTTTCACTGTAAACCTGAGAGAGAGCGAGAGAGAATACCTGCATACGTGCACAGATGTAGGTTGTCAGTGGCCACTTTGATGCAGTTACCATCAAGCTACCAATAGATGGGGCTTCTTGATTGTTAGCAAAGGTAAGCAATGGGATTTACTCTTTGTTGGGTAACACACACACACACACACACACACACACACACACACACACACACACACACACACACACACACACACACACATATATATATATATATATATATATATATATATATATATATATATATATATATATATATATATAGATATATATATATGTGTGTGTGTGTGTGTGTGTGTGTGTGTGTGTGTGTATGTATGTATGTATATCCAAATTTCTGATTGGTATGGGGACTGAACTACTGTCTTTTAAATGAGAGGCCAGGGACTTACGAAATGACCTGCACAAATCATAAAAGAAGTCGGTTCATAAGTACCCTGTTCCTGAGGTTTATCCCGAGAAGCCCGCCTAACATACCAGTGAATTATACCAAACTTCCGACCCAGTAGCGAGTCAATTGGTAACATTCCATTCGGATTGCTCCTCCATCAAGAATATAATGGAAATAATGAACACATAAGCACATGTTTCACGGAAATTAATTTCTAACTCATATCAGGAATGAATCATGGTCTTTCAAGTGAGAGACCAGGGTGTTATCAATTGACCTGCAGAAATTGTAAATGAAGTTAGAACCTAAATACTCAGTACCTGAGTTTTTTTTTTTTCCAGGTAAAACTCGGTCATTTGTTAGGCGACAACCTACTTGGGAAAAAAATTAACCAACGCCATGGGCTCTCATTTGAAAAACTAGGGTTCGTTCTTAATGTGAGTCAGAAATTTATATCTGGGAAACACATGCTCATGTGTTCATTATTTTGATCATGTCACGATGAAGGGGTAATCAGGATGAAATGCTGACTGACTTGATGCTGGGTTGGGAAATTAGTTTAAACTCGCTGTTATGTTATGCGGCAGCCTGCTCAGGTAAATCCTCATATATATATATATATATATATATATATATATATATATATATATATATATATATATATATATATATATATATATATATATATATATATATATATATATATATATATATGTGTGTGTGTAAAGGCCATTTCTGAGCCTATACTTGATTTAAGTCTCTGTCTTATGAACCGAGGTTTGATCTCGCTTATTCCGAGACATTATGTGTAACGTGAGCCGATATCATAAGTTATATCTTTTCCTAACTAAAATCTGAGGACTACTGGAATGAGGTACTAAGTACAAAACTAAAACCCTTTATTGACAAAATCAATGAAAAATAACTTCTTAAAAATTACGAAGAATGAAATCCAATGTTTCAACACTACCAGAAAATATTCTAAGGAAATAATGCTCCAAAATCAAAAACACTCAAATACCTAAGGGAATACAGAAAATAACTCATCTGTCAAATCATGAACAGGTCAATCAATAAAAAAACAGGTCATCTCAAATGTCATACCACTCTCATCCTTGTAGGAGGGAGAGAGGAAAAAGGAATAGGAATGGAGTGGAACAGAAATATCTGTGAAAGAACAAACGTCACATTAAAAATCATAAAATGTAAAAAATTGCAGAAACACACATTTCACTGTCACATGAGATACCGTGTGTTCACAGTTCTGAAAAACAAAGTCTAAAAACGTATATGAATTCTTACTCACTCCACAAGTCCTCTGGGACAGTCTCCATGTGAAAAATCACTCACATCTTCAGACAAACATGAGTCGGATCTCACAAGTCCGATTCGAACAACGGTTCCTCCCATTATATTCATTATGTAACGCACGAACGAACGTACTTTTGTATGACATAGTTCGAGGTCAAAGTTCGGCAAGACACGCCTCTGTATTTCAAGGTGTCACTATCGACATGCATCCTTCAAAACCTGATTTTGTAACTGGTTCAGCTTCTAGAACGTTCTTTGCTGAAAACGCATTTGCCAGCTCGTGTCCGGTCACCAAGGTGGTTTCTTCGACCCTTGTGGTATGCGAACGGTTCAGCACTTTTCTTATATGCTGTGTATAGTCAAAATGGACCCTACAAATAGCTGACCCAACTTTTCAAAGGTCACCTTCGCAAGCCTTTACAGATTGCTCGGTCCACACACCTGAGGTGGACCCCACCTCAAAATGTCTAGGTGCAAAACTTATATCTTATAACACAGATATTATAGCACAACCAGTTCATTCAAGAAACGCATTAATCGAGACGATTTGACTCCTGGTACTGCCTCACGCTGAAAGGCCTGCGACTGCGCACGCCAACGGTGATCCAACCAAGATGAAAGGCTTGCGACTGCACCAGTCGAAGCTGAATGTATTCTTGCGTCTCCCAGCGATCCGACGAAAATGAATGGCTCGCAAATCCTTTTTGCGCCACCCAACGTCTCCTCGAAAGTACAGCAACATGAAGACATCCTGCCCGACATCTCTCCAAAGTGCAGAAGTAACGTTGACAGCTTTCTCATATGTTGAGGACGGTGAAGCTATTTCAACCTCTCCATTTCGAGGGAGTGGTATTTTCCGTGAGTCGGTCATATCGACAGTCATATCAAAAAGTAACTCGTCTATTCCCTATACCATATTATTACTGAACCAGATAAGACTACTAGTACAAAGGTCATATGTTCTCAATGTGAAACAATTCCAAGTTGGTACCCGGAATTTCCACAGTAAACTCACTACCAAGTACACTAACTCTAAAGAACTATTCATAAAAAATTCTATCCAACAGAAAAAAAAGTACTCGAGAATCCTATCCATACACTGAATAACGAAAGGCAATCCTAGACATCTGAAAGGTATCATATCTCGTAGAAGACATCAAGGTTCTACTCCGGTTAGCGAATATTTCGCAATACCTGACTAATTCTCAACACCATAGCAATTGACTTAATGGCAATCGCTTCTATGATCCCAACAACTACAATTACTCATGGTACAGCTCCCTTAATTTTAAAAGAGAACTGAAAAAAAACCGAATAATCGAATTCGATATCCCTATCAAAACCTTCCTAAACCTCTCCTAAATCCTAACTGACATATCCCAACCCGAAAAAGATCAGACCCGTTCGGTCCGATATACTAAATACCTCCCCAAAACTAAATCCTAAACAACAAACCCTTATTCTGTAACCCTATATTCAAAGACATTGCGTCAGACGACAAAACACATCATAACATAATAACACAATAACACACCGGTCAAATCTCGTATGAAATTAGCCCATGTCACAATTCCCAAAATCATATGAAAAAAACCATTAACTCAAAGTAACCCATTTCTATCGCCAAGTGCGAACGATGAAAACCCTAACCGCAGTTGTGATCCATATAAAAAAACAAAAACTCAAATTCATATATCTACAAAACTCTACGGTATTCTGCACACAATTTACACTAAGTACTGCAGCTTACATCAGAAATCACAATGAACCCGAACTATTAAAGATTCGTAAAACTCTACAGAGTAAGGTCCTCCTGAATTACAACAAACTACAAGTCATGCCCATTTACAACCCATTAACACCCGAAAGGAAAAAAAATGACCCGTAACTACCCATTACCATAACAACAATACAACCCAGGAATGCATCTATGCCAAAATCTATTCACATGTCTTTTTAATCTTAGAAATATGTGTCAAACGAGACACACCTGTGTTTTCATTCACAACAATAAATCTGTTTCCCAATTTTGCTTCAACAACGCGGAACGGACCTTCAAACTTAGGACCTAGCTTATAGTTCAGCTGATTCCTGACATTTATCTTCAAATAAACTCTATCTCCAACAGCCACTTTGGCTCTATGTGGCTTTGCATTACTCCTATCTACCATGTCTTGCGTTTTCATCTCCAGATTCTTAGCAAGTCGCGCATATCTCTCTTTCGCTGTTGAAATCAGCGATTTTAAAACCTCATCACCTGTCGGAATGGGTAATAGATCAAACGCGCCTCGTGCTGGGTATCCATAAAGCGCTTCATTGGGAGACATTCCAATAGTATCGCTAAACATAGCATTTATGCTATGCTGTACCTGTGGAAGATAGCGGTCCCAATTTGGGTCATTACCTCCCACGGTCATTCTAAGAGCTTCAATAACCTTCATCAACAACCACTAATAAATGTCTATACCCATAAGCAGATTCTGAGAAATTACCCAGAATATCCATATGCACTCTCTGAAACGGCCTATTTGGTATGGGATATGAACCCAAACAACACGACACCGTCGTCGCCGGCTTATTCTCATTGCAAACAGCGCAATTCTTCATAAAGGCCTCTACTGCGGAAAACATATTTTTCCAAAAGAACTTTGACCTGACGTTTTCATACGTCTTGTCCACACCTAAATGAGGAGAACCAAATTTACAATGTACTCTCTGGCACGATGATTTGTGTAATTTCACCCATGCTTAGGGTACTTTGCAAATTATACTTAACTTTCCTAACTAATAAATTATTCTCCAACTCTAGTCCAGAAAAAGGCAGCTTATACCCTTTCTTCGGTAAAACTCCCCTGAGAAATGCCTTAGCATCTGATAGCAATTTATCTTCATCTTGCTTCTCTTCTAGCAAAGGTATGTCCCAAGTGATATTTTCACCAGTAACATAACACACAATGTTTCCCTCAACATCACGAATAACAATCTCTTCCGAGACTGCCGACACACTATTTCTCTCCGAAGTATGCACAATAGGAACGTGTTTGTCCCCCACATGAAATATCTCAGAACTACTAGTATCCGAGACATGAGACACCAAATGTCCACTCTCGTCTCCCGCACAGGATTCGGTATATACTCCCTCATCCTCAACCGGAAAATATCTGCTTAATGCATCTGCAACCACATTATGCTTACCTTCAATGTACTTGAGGCTTGCATCAAAATCTCTCAATGTCAAAAACTGCTGGATCAACACTTCCCTTTGTCCAAACGGAAAGTGTCACTCAAGCAAAGGCAAGCGCTCTGCCCACATACTCACACACACATACCCACATGCACATACGTGTGTGACTACAAAAACCAAGAAGTGCATTCACACTTGTGCAAAAACTGTTTTGCACCCCGCAACTCATAAATATCACATAGGATACTACCCAAATATTAAAGTTCCCAGAAATAACCCAACAACCAAATATCACCCTTACATAATACACGCCGATGCGTACCGCAGATTGCTATAAAAAAGAAAAGAAAATACAACACACCATAATACGCTCAGCAGGCAAAGCAAGTACGACGCTCCGCCCAAACTCATCACGCAACTACTATGTCACCGTGGTGATGACGTAACACACTCGTTGCAACCGAAACATTAGTCAAAACTCAACGACAAAAAACACACAGTTGTCCCTATCACCAGTTACAACACAATGAAAAGGACAATTTCACATTAACACAACTAAAAAAAAAAAAAAAAAGATAACATCACAATACTTACGTTAGCAGCCCGCGAATTTCCATCAAGCGAAGGGAGAGAGAGACAAAAAAACATTCGCACGTCTTCACGTGTTTTAAACATACAGTTAGTGGTCATAACACCGCAACTATTGCACAATATACCCACTATATTACCCCCTACCCAAAGCACTCTTCACGAAACACTAGCTAGCGAGAGAGATGCTCGCGGCTTGCCCCCAGCAACTGCTGACTCCCACAAAATCCTATCCTGAGATGCCAACACTAATTTATGTCTCTTCGGAAACATATACTTGCCTAATTATTTAACACCCTCTAACTGCCCTAACTACCTTATACGCTACCTTTTACGCTGCCACCAAAAACTGTAAAGGCCATTTCTGAGCCTATACTTGATTTAAGTCTCTGTCTTATGAACCGAGGTTTGATCTCGCTTATTCTGCGACATTATGTGTAACGTGAGCCGATATCATAAGTTATATCTTTCCCTAACTAAAATCTGAGGACTACTGGAATGAGATACTAAGTACAAAACTAAAACCCTTTATTGACAAAATCAACGAAAAATAACTTGTTAAAAATTACGAAGAATGAAATCCAATGTTTCAACACTACCAGAAAATCTTCTAAGGAAATAATGCTCCAAAATCATAAACACTCCTAAGGGAATACAGAAAATAACTCATCTGTCAAATCATGAACAGGTCAATCAATAAAAAAACAGGTCATCTCAAATGTCATACCACTCTCATCCTTGTAGGAGGGAGAGAGGAAAAAGGAATAGGAATGGAGTGGAAAAGAAATACCTGTGAAAGAACAAACGTCACATTAAAAATCATAAAATGTAAAAAATTGCAGAAACACACATTTCACTGTCACAGGAGATACCATGTGTTCACAGTTCTGAAAAACAAAGTCTAAAAACGTATATGAATTCTTACTCACTCCACAAGTCCTCTGGGACAGTCTCCATGTGAAAAATCACTCACATCTTCAGACAAACATGAATCGGATCTCACAAGTCCGATTCGAACAACGGTTCCTCCCATTATATTCATTATGTAACGCACGAACGAACGTACTTTTGTATGACATCATTCGAGGTCAAAGTTCGGCAAGACACGCCTCTGTATTTCAAGGCGTCACTATCGACATGCATCCTTCAAAACTGGATTTTGTAACTGGTTCAGCTTCTAGAACGTTCTTTGCTGAAAATGCATATGCCAGCTCGTGTCCGGTCACCAAGGTGGTTTCTTCGACCCTTGTGGTATGCGAACGGTTCAGCATTTTTCTTATATGCTGTGTATAGTCAAACTGGACCCTGCGAATAGCTGACCCAACTTTTCAAAGGTCACTTTCGCGAGCCTTTACATATATATATATATATATATATATATATATATATATATATATATATATATATATATATATATATATATATATATATATATATATATATATATATATATATATATATATATATATATATATATATATATATATATATATATATATATATATATATATATATATGTATATATATGTATATATATATATATATATATATATATATATATATATATATATATATATATATATATATATATATATATATATATATATATATATATATATATATATATATATATATATATATATATATATATATATATATATATATATATATATATATATATATATATATATATATATATATATATATATATATATATATATATATATATATATATATATATATATATATATATATTAAATCCGGAAAGGGGACTTACCTTAAGGAATAATGCAATCTGACCAGAATTCCTGGGTTGGTAGAATATAGAAGAAAAGAAAATGAGCTGATGGCTTTACTAAAAAGGAGATTTTTAGATAAAATCTCAGGATAACTAGAATCACATTTACTTACAATAACATAAATCAGAAGATGGAAATAATTAGGGGAGGCAAATGGGATCCTGTCGGAACACTAAATTGAGATTAATAGATGATAACTGGATGCCGGGAATTTCACTTCAAGGGCACTGTGAATAAAATTGCAGTGGGTTTACCACGTAAATGAAAGCAGAGTTGAAGCAGAATGATCCACAGTGAGCAAACTCCATCTGCAATGTAGAATGCATGCGATTAACTGACGAAATTAGTCCAATTAAGAATTCAAGGATGCACTGATAGTGCCAACGGATCCTTGGGCATAACACTGTTGAATTCACATATGGACACAAATAATAGCAAAGTCATATCCGTATGAGAATTGCATTGGAAACACGGAAAATGGAAGAGCGAAAAAAAAGGAACTACGTGACTGGCAAAACATGAATTCCTGGCACTTTACCTTGTGTTGGAGAGATGGGTCCTTGTAGATTCGCCAATGACGGGGGGTGGGTGTTAAAGGAATAGTCACTGGAAATATACTGGACTGGAAGTCAGCCACGTGGTTTGGGATTTGGCTCTTAGGGAGAGGAGCTCAAAGGGTAGTAGGTGTTAGGACTATGAACAGTGTGTCTCTGACGAGAGGCATCGTGTGTTGGTCCTCATCCCTTCCCCAAGATTAATGTACCATTCTTTCAGGAGCCATGTATTTTGTATTATGCTGCCTTGACCTCGTGTTTCGCTTAGTTGACCACATGCTAAAATGCTGGGCCTGCATGGGTGATTTTGTGCCACTTGGTCACACAACTTTCTCTTTTGGTGTGAGGGCCAGATATCCTGGATCAGTGTCTCCTGTGGCACTGACCTAGGAACTCCCTTAAGTAGGGCGTGGGGCAATTATATGATCGAGGTTTGTCTCCAAGGGCGGCGAAGTGACCTGGAAAGGAGTTTTAATGCAGTCACATGGTCTAGGAAGGGAATGAAAGACCACTAAAGGAGAGAATAAGAAGAGCTTTGTAGGAGGACATTTCTACGACTGACAGTTAATGTCGACAGCGATATGAAATGATTTTACTTTAACGTATTTGCTAATGATGTTCTTGTAAGGAGAGTTGGCTTATCACTTGAGAAAACCAATCTTACTTTATCAAGTTATGGGTGAGGTAACAACTAAAAAGCTATAAACAGTCTAGTGGATCATGGACATCACTTCAACAAACAATATAACGGTTTTCTGGTTCTATTTCACCTAGATAAGTCTCAGGTGAACAAACAGATATACCACTTACCTTGTACACATTCATTAATGTCTCTAATCACTGGTAGTCAAAATGAAACACGTGCTTTTTAAAACTTTAAACTGACAAATTTATTTCTAAGTTCAAAGGTTATATGCAGAGTTCACAATCTCAAAAAGATTTACTATTAATTGGTAACAGTGTAAGATTTAAGTATCTCTTAATCAAGATTGATTCACAAAACTTTAATTTATTAAGAAAGCAATTTGGTTAAGTAAGATTCAAGCCACTAACTTTCACTCAAGTTTGAACCGTATACCTGATTAATTAAACTCAACACAAATATTCACCAAAACATCAATAGATAGAAATCAATACAAGTACTCACTGAAATCTCAAAATAAGTATGCACTGACAAAATGTTAAGCAATCACCAACACATAACTTTGTAATACACTGTGTAATTATAAAATTAGAGCAATATTATAACACAGACATATAAGAATGAAATATGCAAAAATGGAAATATACCAACAGTCATTTCACTAAGACAAAAATGTGTTTAAAGATTATATCAATCTTTCAAAAGATTACCTTCACTTTTAAAAAAGGTTAAACTCACGTCTTTCTAAGACTTTCTCAAAGACAACACTGCCAAGTCACAGTGATATATACTTCAAAAATTATAGTTAGCAGCAACACTCATTAGAACTCACTATAAGAGATATTATCCACCTCTTATCAAAATAACAGTTCTCTATCACAATAACAGCCCAAAACATACTAAGTAAGATTCTCACCTTCTTCAACAGAAAACAGTAAAACACATTTTCACAATGCTTGCACAATATAAATACCTTAGATCACTCTTACAAAATTTATACTCTTTATGGGTGAATTTAACAAAACTTGTACAAAATAGGAGAGCAACCAGTATAACACCGTTACACATGAATGGTAATTGGGAGAGATAGAGAGAGAAGCTTATCCCAGCAACCCCTTTTCCTGACTGACTGTTTTCAGTACTACTCTTTTATCTTCAAGCCCTCCCAGAACACTCGAAGAATACACATAGGGAATTCACAGACTACCTTATTCCTCTCCTATAGAATACCCAAAGAATACACACACAGAGAATTCTAAGGCTCAGAAGGAAATATGCCAGAGCTCTTATCTATATGATTGACATCGTCTGTTCACTCAAACCACCTGAGCAAACAAAGAGAAGCGATTTTGGAACAATTGTTGGGCGGCTGTCAGCATGTCAACTTCACTCTCTCACTTATTCATTCTCTCTTTCTCAGATTATGGAAACATATAGTAAGCATAGGGAAATACAATTATTTCAGAATAGGCACTTAGTACAAATGTGTAACAAGCAATTTGCCGATAACCAAATGATAACCAAAGAGGCCCTTCCCTTTCTCCAAACACTTGTGTAAATACAGGAAGCAGGTAAGCGATAATGGTTCAAAAATATCTCCCTCTCTACAGCACGCTAAGAATTCGAGTCCACACTTTAATGTACTGCACAATTTATTAAACAAATGGAAAACCATATCAAAACATATTTCAGAATCACATGATATATAATTTATCTGTAAGAAAAAGACATCTTAAGATCATATTTTCATATCTCACAACAAATGATGAATCTGCAAGCAAAACGTAAAAAGTTTCATAGAGACACATATGATATTTGTAGAATGGTTTTACACATTATAATATATATATATATATATATATATATATATATATATATATATATATATATATATATATATATATATATATATATATATATATATATATATATATATATATATATATATATATATATATATATATATATATATATATATATATATATATATATATATATATATATATAATATAAACATTCGTGTGTGGTAATCAGCAACACTAGTCATCAACAAACAAGATTATGAACTGTTATTTCCTGCTTATATGTTTAATATTGAAACTATTCGTATTTTTGTGCTATATATTAAACCAATGAAAAAAGAGGGATAGAGAATCAGTATACAACCTTAGAAGTGAGGAACATAAACTAAAAAATAGAGGAGACAGTCATGCATGGAAAATGGTAAAATATACATTGTAGGGAATGAAACTTCTGAAAAAAGTGAAAATATAAAGGAGTAAGAAATGCTTGTTAAATATTTTCTAAAGGTACAAAATCCGCAATTTGGAAACGTTTATTTATGAGATGAGATTTAATAAACTCATTTCTCACAAGAATTATTAAGTGGAAGGAGGTAGGAAGGGATAATGGATTACCATCTCTGAGTTACTTATCAGAAAAGGAAGAGAGGAAAAAACTTGCAGACTGCCAGAAACACGTGTTACTGCTAATACCTAAAAAAGGAAAATTAATTGGATGAACATCCTAACTTCCACAATTATTCTCCTTTAAATGATGTACTATAAACTGATAAAAAAATATCTCTTGAATTGCTTTTCCTCGTTCAGTTTCTTAAATTAAATTCCGTAATTAGCAGGTATCATTACCAAAAAAGTAACAGAGCTAAAATTATACAAGAAATATATTACCTCCCAGGAATGTCATATTGAAGTTGTAAACCTCAAAATGAGAAAAAGAAGATCCGACAGGAAAATATTGAGAGTTATCCTCCTGTGTAATGTTTCCTCGAATAAAAAACATGTCATCGTCATTAAGAGAACTCCAAAGGCCACATTTTCTGTGGAAAACTAATTGCTCACGGGATAAGTTTTGCAGAACTTTTATAGACCGGATTCATGATGGTCTCTGAAAGTGTTTCCTCTTCTCCTACAGAAAGATCTTGCGTAAGTATTTGGCAAGATTAGTGTATAATTTGTCAGCAACCATTTGCATTTAACTTTTCCATCAAAAATTGTTGAACAGAATTTGTGTGAAGATTGAATTTTTTTTATTGTTTAGAAATTCTGAAATCTTTGGCGGGAATATTTTAGTATTGTATATTACCCATTGTTATATGAATTTATGTTTTATGCCTGTTCCCTAAGCAAGATAAATATTTAAATTCTCGACGTTATATAAAATGTACCTATGTGATGAATATTTTCTTACAATCCTTGTATTCTACAAGAAAAGAAATGTGTTTCTTGCCACAAAAAACAAACCTTATTAAAAAGGTGTTGACTCTAACTTGCTATTACTCTCAACGTAATTAAAAAACCCTTATACATTCACGTTTATTGATACATATCCTATTATTATAATAAAACATTTGTTGCATAAAGCTAGTCTACTTTGATGACAACACCCAGCCGCGTCTACTTTATAAACACCTGATGCACTGCTGGGCCTCCAACGCCAGAGAGGAGGCTGAGTTTTAGTTATTTTTTGTTATATTTTAAACAAATATTCTATACCCACATTACATGTAATACTCAAACATATGTTATAAAAAGAAAAAAAATCTCACATAGAGCGTGGAATATTAACAACTAGCATGCAGAAATTTACCCTACTGAAAAACTTGCACAGCAGACTACCTTCAGGACTGAGTAGGACTACCTCTTTTCCATCTGCTTCTTTCTTCATGCTGCAGAGTGTAAAAAAAAAGTCATATATATGTCACATCTAATATGTAATATGGTTTTACTCTTTTGATTTATATATTACGAAATATTGAGCTTCAAACGTGATTAATGCATTGGCCTGGTAGCCCTAGGAGAGCTGTTAATCAGCTCAGTGGTCTGGTAAAACTAAGGTATACTTAACTTTTGGTATGTAAAAATATATTAACTCATATTTTTTTTTAAATGTTCTTTATACGTCATAGTAAACTACCGGAATTAAGTGCGAATTTTCATGAAATTGCAAATTATTTACTTTGGTTCCTCGGCTATTTAGAATTTCGACAGCAGCTTTTTCTCTTAAACTGGTTACTTAGAACAGGTAAAATCGGGATCTTCAACACCTTTAGCTTCTTTTTATTTGTATCTTATCTCTATTTGTTTATTCAATAATCCACACATTTCTTCTGTCAATCTATTGCTCAAAGTTCCTTGGCATTACATTAATTTTGCAGTTGAGAATTCCACCACCAAGGGAATCTGTAAGATTTTGAAAACCGATCTCCTTATTAATTCTGTTCAGTCTCTTTAAAATTCATGCTTCTTCATTTTTCCTATAGGTTAATGTGTACAAAAGCACATCTCCCTCACATCATTTAGAAGAAAATAACTGAAGTGATGGATCTGGCCTTCTTAACTAAAGGTTATAGTAACCTCAGCAAATAAAAAGAAGGCTCGAGATACCTACAAATTTATTTCATACTAAAGGAGATATTATACTTTGTAGTAATGTAGTTAAGTGAAATTCGCTTCAGCGTCTCTTCAATTGTTTCAAATGAAATCCAGGGATGAAATTCAGTCATAAACATAGAAAAAGACTAGCTGGTCACTGATTCTGGAATTTAGTCTATCAATCCAAGCACGATGGCATTCTCGGCCATTCAGCGCTTAAGACAGTGAAAGAAAGAGTTGGAGTGGTTCTACAGCAAAATATAGAGATCGAAAAAAAAATGGATATGACGTACGGGGATCCAAAGACGAAACTTGCAGTAAAACCTACAGTTGCACTAAGAATTATGGGCAGAGAGGTTGAATAGCAACACTTAAAAAAGTAAGCTTGAAGAGTGTTGGGGTTGGGGGGGGGGGTTTAATGTAAAAGGTTAAAATGTGGGTGCAACTAGGAGCCGAAGGAAAGCTGCAAACACCATTTAAAATGTCCACTGTGCACCAAGTGAGATGCACGGACGGAACCCAGCGCCTCCCCCTCTTACGGAAGATGCGAGCGTTTAATCTGTTTGATTTCTTAATAATGAAAAAATAACAGAATTGGTTACCCACAATGTTAACTGTTCAGATCTATACTCACGATTCAACACTGACAACACATAAGGCAGTCTAAAACTGGATATATCATTCAGAATATGAAAAAAATCCATTAGTTTGATATTTGTTCCCCATGCTGCTAAGTTTTCTCCTCTGGATGTTCTATCGGGTCACAAGAACATTCCGCTGTTCTGTTCCGTATTCGGCAGATTCCCAAGTTTTTTTAACTCGAAATCATTGATAATCATTGATCATGCAATAACGTCCAGAGAGTCTGTTCTGTACTCTCCAAATCTGCACATTTATCATGGCATTGTTTATAAATTTAGAACATCTGAATAGTCTATTCTGTACTCCGTAGATTTACATATTCATCAGTGCATATTTTAAAATCATAAAATATTCAAGTAATGTGTTCTGTACTCTCCAGATTTCCAAGCTTTCTTCTCCCCAGACATTGTTTAGAGTTAGAAAACGCCCTAAACACCTGTTCTACACTCTTGTGATTCGTAAGTGTTCTCCTTCAGTTATCGTTCAGTATGTGAGAATGTTCTAATATTCTGGTACCTCTCCTCTAGATTCCGAAGTTTTTTCCTCTGTTTATTGGTAAGAACAAAAGAACAGGCAAATGATGCCCAAAAGAGAATATAATGATACAAACAAAAGTATACAAAGTGTAAAGGTAAACAGTAGCGTATAACATCAGCGATCATAGTTGCTACAATAATGTCCTCAAATAAAAGGCATACTTTGTACAAGATTCCATCTTTATATATATATATATATATATATATATATATATATATATATATATATATATATATATATATATATATATATATATATATATATATATATATATATTCACACTTGCCTATGTGTGAGGGATAAGTAGATAAAACCACACGAAAAAAGTATAAAGAAGGAAAAAGCCAAAATTTTGTTGAGGTTTAGAATCAGTTTGAGTCTGTGATAGATTATACTGGAATGTTGGAGAGATCGTTGTTGTGGAATTAGTTGTCGAAGGGGAAGGTCCCGAGGCAGTTAACATTGATGGACGCAGTACCTTCCTTTCAAACTGATCGGTTGTTGAATTTATCTACTCTCCCCCTCCCCTCTTATTCATTTGATTCGGTTTCGTGAAAAAAAACTTTATTTATCATCGCTGGTTCGGTAACTTTACATCATGACTGTGAATTGCAAATGTCTTGCACTATCTTTTTCTTTTCAGCGTTTTGCCATATATATGATATTTCTTAATGACAATTTCAGCCTGTTCTTATGTTCAGACATCTATAGATAAACAAATAAATGTAATATATATATATATATATATATATATATATATATATATATATATATATATATATATATATATATATATATATATATATATATATATATATATATATATATATATATTTATATATATATATATATATATATATATATATATATATATATATATATATATATATATATATATATATATATATATATATATATATATATATATATATATATATATATATATATATATATATATATATATATATATATATATATATATATATATATATATATATATATATATATATATATATATATATATATATATATATAGGAGCCTCGATGGCCCAGTCGGTTAGAGCAGCAGCCTCAGACTTATTAGAGGTCTGTGGCGCGGGTTCAAATCCGCAGCTGGCCGGTCAGAGAGGTGGACACTTTGCTATCCGTGTAGACACCCCGGGATTATGTATGTAATCAACGGATAGGTTTGCTTAAAAACAAATGGGTGTTACAGACTAATACACACACAAACAA
>JANJGK010008834.1:5000-17500 GCA_039081455.1 Macrobrachium rosenbergii
TTCCTCAAGGAATTTTAGTTCATTTTTCTTTCTTCGATTGCGTCCTTAAGATAGTTTTAAAAGTTCCTCTGAGCAACAAGACTCCTTGTTAGCAAAAGACCAATTTGCTAACGTCATCAAAAACTAGACTGTTTTATTTTTGTATGTGTGGTAATTGGAACAATTGGCAGTAAATTACGTTATATTTGACAATAACAATTATTTGACTGACTTTATGTTTCGAGGTTAATTGAGTAAGGGAGCATGACAATACTGCTATTCTTAAATTGTCATATCACTCCATTTTTTCTCTTATTTTTTAAAGGCAGTGTTGATTAAAACTGTCAGTGTTCGTATGATCGCAACAATATTGTTTAATAAACTGCTTATAAAAATGCAAGTGCTTGCAGCAAACAGTGCATAATGCAATATAAATTTAGACCCAGTTGAAGGCCAAGAGGTGATGCGATGACATCGATCATTGCTGAATCTTCTTGTTTTTACCAACAGCAAAGTCAGGGACCAAAAATGAAGAGAAAATGAATGAGTAATTGATAAAACAAAACTAAAATAAAAACAAAACAAATAGATAAGTGTGTGTGTGTGAGTGTGTGTGTGTGTGTGTGTGTGTGTGTGTGTGTGTGTGTGTGTGTGTGTGAGAGAGAGAGAGGGTGCATACAGAGTATAGAAATATTACGAAAACAATGAGAATATGACAGGTTTTAATTATTGTTGACAATAAACAAAACATTTATTTGAGGACGAAACCATTTTAATGGAATCATATATACTTAGTAATTTTTTTTCTATTTTATAATTGTTAGTGGGGAAGTTAATGTTCCGTTATCGGAGTTAGACTGAGGTTAGATAAAAAAAAAAGCAGATGTAAGCAATTACTTTGTTTTTATTTCAGATCTGAATAGGGACATAAAATAAGTCCATTTTTGTCAACATACTTCATTTAAAAAGTAAAAAAGTTTGTTCCAAGGGTTAAACTGATGGATAAATTTATATTAGAATAGGTATATACATCATATTTGAAGGAATGAAATGACAAGATTTTCCTAGAAATTTCCTCATTTCTTGTTAGTTCTAACTAATAACTTCAGTAGCTCTGTATGTAGGGATTAGAAATGACCTGGCATCATAGTTTCAATGTCTCAGGATACGAAACCAATGAGGATATAAAATTAAATCTAATTTTTTGGAAAAATTTAAATTTTTCTTCATAATTTTCAGCCTTCAAATGCTGCTTTCTGATTATCATTGCGCTCTTCGAACTTCGCATTTGGAATGTAAAAACCAACGAGTGCAATACGGAATTATTCCCGTCCATTAGAAACACGATGTAATCTCATGTCACGGGGAATACCTTGAAGATTTCCATTACAAAAATTTGTATACGTTTCACTTTTAGTCTTGATATTATGGTGGAATGACAACATGGCGCACTGTCTCTGACTAAAAATTTCTTATTTCTAGTTTCTTTTTCTGCATTTTTGTAACGGAAATACTTGGGAAAGTGAAAAAAATAACCTGAAAGAAAATCTTATTTCGGTTACGAATATGATGGCGACGTGGAACTTTGTGAAATTTACTGTAAATGAAATTCCGTACCAGAGATAAAATTAAAGAATCTGCAGACATTGGAGCCCAGATGTTGTCTTAAAGTCCACTTACCGGGTTAATGCAATTAGGCTCCAAAACAATTCACAAATAATTTTGATTTTGTTTCATTAATTTAGTTTCTAAGTTACTCGATTAAAACTGTTATAAGGAAATCAATATTTTCTTTGTCTGTATAGATTATCCACAACTTTTGCAGTTATTACTCTTACCACAATGTCAAAGTTTCTTCGGCGCAGTCGAGTTTTCTATACAGCGTATAATGCTGTATGAAACTCTCATCCACGGCCATGAAACTTTCACCCGCGACCCATGAAACTTTCAGCCACGGCCCGGTGGTGGCCTGTGTGGTTGGCACCTATAGCTGTGCCAGACGTACGTTCATGGCTAAATTTAACCTTAAATAAAATCACCACTACTAAGGCTAGAGGGCTACAATTTGGGTTGTTTGATGATTGGAGGGTGGATGATCAACATACCAATTTCCAGCCCTTTAGCCTCAGTAGCTTCTAAGATCTGAGGGTGAACAGAAAAAGTGCGGATGGACAGACAAATAGCATCTCAGTAGTTTTCTTTTACAGAAAAGTAAAACGAGAATTCTCTCATCACTACTTTCCTGAAAGCCTAAGAAATAAATATATTTTCACATATATATATACTATATATATATATATATATATATATATATATATATATATATATATATATATATATATATATATATATATATATATATATATATATATACGTATACGGATACTTGACAATGAGGACTGTTAGTCCTAGAAAACTTATAACTTTTGTAACTTTTCCTGAACAAATATCTCTGCTAGATACCATCCAGTTTTAATGAGGTTCTGTCAGTAATATATATATATATATATATATATATATATATATATATATATATATATATATATATATATATGTATATATATGTATATATATATATATATATATATATATATATATATATATATATATATATATATATATATGTATGTATATATGTATATATGTATATATGTATATATGTATATATATATGTATATATATATATATATATATATATATATATATATATATATATATATATATATATATATATATATATATATATATATATATATATATATATATACACACAGTATATGAGGTGTGACAATAAAGAAACGAGACTTATCTCAAAATAGTTTTATTACAAAGTTTACAGAGAAATTACACATTGTCCCCTTTCAAAGTAATCCCCCCCCCAAAGAGTTAATGCACTTCTGCATTCACATCTGCCACCCACAAGGGAGCTAAGGGGCTTCAAGGAGGAGGACTTTGCCATCCTCCTCCTTGAAGCCCCTTAGCTCCCTCGTCACAGTGGCCTTGATCTCTTCTACAGAGGTGAAATGGGTTCCTTTGAGCACAGTCTTCAGCCTTGGGAAGAGCCAGAAGTTGCACGGTGTGAGATCTGGGGAACAAGGAAGGTGGTCGAGAACTGCGTTTTGTTTGTTGGCCAAGAACTGCCTCACACTGAGCGTGGTGTGTGCAGGCACATTGTCGTGGTGAAGCAGCCATAAATTGTCTCTCCGGAGAGCTCTCCTGCTGCATCACACCCAGTCAAGGAGGTGATTGAGGACAATGCATTTTCTCCATATGTCTCTTGGAGAAGTTTGAGACACTTGGTTGGGTCCTTCCCCAACTCAACCAGGAATTTCAAATTAATTATCTGCTCCATGTTTGAGCCACCTCCAGTTGCGTGACAAGGTGTAACAGCAGTGTGACACACAGCAGCCTGAAACAGAAGCGCAGAGTGAGGAGGTGAACAGTATTATAGCAGAATAGTGGTGGGATGTTGCACAACACTGACATAAGCAGTTAGTCAACAACTGGTATTGAGGCATAAGTGGTTTCCAAAGTCTTGTTTCTATATTATCTCACGTCGTTTATACTAGCTGACCAACCCAGCGCTGCCCGGGAAAACTCTGAAGGACTCAGAAAAATTTTCCTGCACCTCCTTGTGTTGACTGTCCCTTTTATCCAGGAATTACTGTGCTGATTGTCCCTTGTATCCAGACATTACTGTGTTGACTGTCATATTTATCCAGGTATTACTGTGGTAACTGTCCCATTTATCCACGAATTACTGTACTATCTGTCCCTTTTATCCGAACATTATCGTGCTGACTGTCCCATTTATCCAAATATTACTGTGGTAACTGTCCCATTTATCCATGTATTACTGTGCTGTCTGTTCCTTCTATCCAGATATTACTGTGCTGGCAGTCCCTTTTATCCAAATATTATTGTGGTGACTGACCCTTTTATCCAGATATTACTGTGGTGACTGTCTCATTTATCCAGTTATTACTGTGCTGACTGTCCATTTTTATCCAGTTATTACTGTGGTGATTGTCTATTTTATCCAGACATTATTGTGGTCACTATCTCACAGGTGTTATTATGGTGACTGTCCCATTTATGCAGGCATTACTGTACTGTCTTACCTTGTATCCAGGTATTACTGTGCTGACTGCCCCTTTTATCCAGGTATTACTGTGGTGACTGTCCATTTTATCCATATGTTACTGTGGTGACTGTCTCAGCTATCAAGGTATTCCTGTGGTGGCTGTCCCATTTATCCAGGTGTGCTGACTGTCCATTTTATCCAGGTGGAATTACTGTGGTGACTGTCCCATTTATCCAGGTATTACTGTTCTGTCTGTCCCTTTTATCCATATATTATAGTGGTGACTGTCCATTTTATCCAGGTATTACTGTGGTAACTGTCCTTTTTATCTAGGTATTACTTTGCTGACTGTACCATTTATCCAGGTATTACTGTGGTGACTGTCCCTTTTATCTAGGTATTACTTTGCTGACTGTCCCTTTTATCCAGGTATTACTGTGGTGACTGTCCTTTTTAACTAGGTATTACTGTGCTGACTGTCCCATTTACCCCCCACTAAACCTAAACACACCCCCACTTAACTGAAACATCCCAACTAAACCTAAATACACCTCCCATTAAACCTTAACACACGCCCTACTAAACCTAAAGACACATCCCACTAAACCTAAACACCCACTATTAAACCTAAGCACACCCCAACTAAACCTAAACACACCTCCCACTAAACCTAAACACACTCCCATTAAACCTAAATTCTCCCCCTACTAAACCTAAGCACACCCCCACTAAACCTAAACACAACCCCCACTAAACCTAAACACTCCCCCTACTAAGCCTAAACATACCCCCTGCTAAACCTGAACACAACCTCACTAAACCTAAAAACACACTCCCACTAAATCTAAACACGCCCGCTACTAAACTTACACACAAACCTTGATACAGAATTATTAATCACAGGAAAGGAAAGCATTTTCAATCATATATTTCTGTGGTATTGAGTATATGAATTGAGGTATGATAAATTTGTAGCGTTTATATACCAAATAAGTTACAAAGGTAAGGGGGAAGGGGGATGGGGGAAGGGGAAGGGATGTACGGGTTTGAAACCCACCCTATTATCTAAGTTGGGTCAAATGATGGTCACATGCCAAATTTTGTCTAGATCGGTGAAGAGTTCAGATTTCTATAGCGCACGAACATACAAACATACGAACATGCACTTACTTCTTCCTAATGAGCACCATATTCTTTGGAAGCTTGAATTTCAAGTCAATGGCCCCTTTGGTTGGATTGTTCCATATGAATATGGTTATACATACATACATACATACACATAAATATATATATATATATATATATATATATATATATATATATATATATATATATATATATATATATATATATATATATATACACACACACACTCATAGTATGCATGGTACAGTATCAAAAACCTCACTTATTTTAGTGGGGTGCTAGTGCATTAGAGCAGAAAATGCCTTTTCACAGCTGTTCTCTTGTCAATAGGCAATCCCGTGACAAGCTATTTTATTACAGGAACATATCTCCAAAATTTTTTACAAGGACTTGAAGTTAAAAAGTCTGTTTTCATTCCATTTATTGAAGGTGTTTGTTCCTCTTATTATGCAACTGGCGAAAAACATGAAGAGAGGTAAATATGAAATATCGTTCGATTTAAGATGCGTTGGTATGAAATATTCCTTTCCGAAAAGGAATTAAATTTACCGGAGTGTACTCCAATAATGCTCTTTGGGTTCTGAATCGAAAACATTAAAAAACAGTTTTATGAAAAACGTCTACTTTATTTCATTTATATCTTAACGTTATATTCTTGAAGAAAAGGTTTTGAAACGCGTACAGTAAATAAATAACAGAGACTAAAATTGCTTTTGTTCGTGAACGGAGAAACTGGTGAGGGTTGGAATTTTTTTGAGTCACATTCATCATACATATCAGGGGGAAAAGGTCGGTATTGATGCTTGGGACACTGTTGCTGGTTAGGGATATGAATTGAATGGGGACACGTGTTTCAGATAATCTATTGTAGTGTTTTTTAAAGGTCTCGTTAAGCGCTGCTTTTCTTGTCACTGTTTCTATACTCGCGTAAGTACCTTATCAATACAACACTAATCAGTAGGATTTTGTACAGAAAACACCAGAAAAAAAGGAATATAATAAAACAGAGGAAAATTTCCACTTGATTTTTATGATCTCAGATTTCAATAACTTATTTCCAAAGCATTTTTTCTGTTTGATAAATCATTAGAAACTGTAAACAGTATCACAATCCCCATGACAATAAAACAAAAAACAGTCACTTATTGTGCGCCAAGTGAGAGCGTTAATATTAGGGATCTAGGGACGGCCTCTGCACTGGAGAATATATTAGGCTATAATATCAAAGTATATATTGCACTTCCCTTATGGCAAGGGCTACACCTAATCAGGCCTGCCGCTGGAGCCCTTCTTCCGGAGGGATCCTAACGAAACGCAGTAGCGAAGTAGGTAATAGGGGAGACTAATGATAATAAGGCAGGATCCAGCCGTATAATAGCTAAATTTATAAATTTGGTCTTCCATGAACTGTGGTTATGTGAGCAGGACATAACTTAGTACGCTAATATATTCATGTATGCAATGTTAGTCATATTGTAATGTATGAGAGTATGTATGTATATATGTATTTTAACGTTTTTAAGTTTAGTTTTTAAATGAAAATGCTCTAAAATAGCTACCACAACGATAGGAAATTTTTCACTGATATGCCTCAAGATATAAAATTGAAGCCTGCAGCATCATATGAATTACTTAAAACCGTATACTTATATATAAAACAGGATCTGGTGAAACGCCTTAGTAAATTCATCTAAACTGAGTAAAATAAAGGCTTTTAGTTGATGGCCACAGAAACAAAAATCCACATGGAGCAAAAATGTTCGGTGTGTACGAAGTGGTAAAAATAATACAAATGAAATAATTCTTTCATCTACAATCACTGCATTAAATGAACACTCGTAAAAAAATGACTGTAAGTGTATTATTTCTGTCGGTAACGATAAAACTAATTAACTCTGATACATTTCTCGAGATTCCATTACACGGTTGCCTTCTGGTAGTAGATGCGAAGCATAAAATGTTGGTGCTTTTCCGAGGCAAAAGAAAGACGCCTTTGGGGGAAATTTTGCCATTGGCTGCTAGAAAAATATTCTCGCCTTAAATGCCGAGTCCACCAGAGACTCATTTGCCGCCAGAAAAGAAACGATGCCATTCCATTCCTCCAGAGGAGAAGAGAAGTATAGATTTATTTGGTGCAAATCTTTCATCTCTCACTTTTTCTTCTCCTTTTGAATACACATACATGGTTCTATGCATGCATAAACGCACGCGGTTATGAGTGGCTCTGTGGTAGTTGCTTGCATGGGAGTTTATCCAGCCCTGAAACTTGAATATCTATTTAGAATTTATCTGCATTATATCACATCCGTCCTTCTGGTTTGTATGTGCGACCAACTTCCAACATTCAAGATCTCATTCATCTGGTATATTTAATCTTAGCATCTGAAGACATTCAAATCGAAGAGCGACGGTAATATAAAGTATCAAAAGAACTGTAATATAAAAGATCGTCGGGGAGTCAAGTCTCGATCCAAAAGACGATACGTACCTTTCAGAAGATCGTACCATGTCTCCTCATTTTCAATATTCATGTCGTATGCAAATCTCTTGATGTTGGCCGACACAGACGGCGCGACGGAAGGTATACTCAGACTTCGTGATATTTTGATGATCGGTGTTACGTACAGAAAAAATAATTACATGGACATACTGTGAGTTCAAATACATTGTAGAGAGGTTCTCATCTGTATTTCATGAGCAATTTTACAAGACAGTAACTTTAGTAAACTGCTTGTTAAGGACGCAATTAAGCAGCGCAATTAAACCATTTTGTTCAGGATTTTTAGACCCTTACCTACACTACGGCACCAGTACGAAAACCCCCAACTTAATTCACTTGAAAGGGTTACGACCACTTGTTAGCGCCTTTAATGCCTTAAAACTTCAGAACAAGATTAATGAAGTCCTCATCTTTAGCAACACTGAAATGATTTTTACCAAAACTCACGTATTTATTGCGTTCATGACATAGGACGTAAGTGTCCAAAACTTAGCAATTTAACAAAGTCCGCTTAGAGAAAAATATTCAAATATATTGTTCCTATAAAATCATTACAAAGCTCCTGATACCTTACATCTTTAAAGATTAAGAGAATAGATTTATAATTTCAAGAATATCATTCATCAGCCGAAGTGACTCTCTTTGAAAACAGGGAGGAAAAATGACTTCAGTTCCAGAGCTTAAATGGGGATTGAGACAACTGGTAATAATTTGCCAAGCTATATAGAGACATTCTCCTCTCTATGACATTTCATATTTGACAGGAATAATAATGAAGGAAGAAGGATTATAACAATATTGATCACAAAGTAAACAAAGAGGATACTCTTTAAAAAAATTGGATATAACAAATGTTCGATACATCTGATACTACCAAAGCACGATCGCTAGGTAATTCATATACAGTATATATATATATATATATATATATATATATATATATATATATATATATATATATATATATATATAAATATATATATATATATATATATATATATATATATATATATATATATATATATATATATATATATATATATATATATATATATATAATGTATTCGTGCGCACACACTTCCAGACACAAACCTACGCACACACACACACACACACACACACCTTTTCTCCCGTAGGAGGAAGTGACTCCCTAAGAGGCGCTCCTACTGGTTTTCAATAGTACCTTTAAGGTACGGTTGCGAGCCTCAACAGATGCCAAAGGGCTCGTGTGCCTACGGTGCCTGGCATTTTGCTGAGGTCACCCATCTCATCACGGACCAAACCCAATATACATTTTTTCTGCTGCTGAGGATGAATCCAGCTTACTACCTTTGTTCGGTTCTCGTGAAGACGAATTGTGGGGTATGTACAGTATGTGTGCTGGAGGTCGAGGTTGTCGCCTTTGTTCGACTCGCATAGAGACGGTTGTGAGGTCTGTGTTGAACTGTGAACCCCAGTTTCTCCTTTTTGTTCAGTTTCGAAGAAACTAAACAAAGAAGGTCCTCCGTACGGAGGCTAGCAATCTGTTCTTGGCTCTTCCACTTAACTCTTTTTTCTTTCCGGATCGGGTTATTTTGCGGCATTAGGGGAAACAATCGAAATATTTTTTTATTAGTTATGGAAAGCCAGAGAAGGATGATTAAAATATCGTATGCAGTGAACAGAAACAACGAAAAGAATGAACAAAAATAATTAAGTAAAATATTTGCATTTACGGGGTGCCGCTCTAAATGCATAAATCCCCGCCCAAGCTACTAATACTACGCCTAAAAATATTATGAAAAGGATGCTCCACCCGCGCCACTTCTACTTTAAAATGTATTAAGGTTATTCTGTTCACTGATATCATTCTCAAATCGAAGTGAAAACACGGTACCAAATAATATTCATATCTGACCCTTTCACAAACATTTTGGCCTTCTTGCTCCAGGAAATCCAGTTCAAATGTTATTGACACGGACAGTGTTTGGCAAGTTTGAGAGCAAATGCTTTTTCATTTTATCCTGAAGGGGAAAGAAGCCTCAAAGCCGAATAAGACAAAGACCTGGACTCGCTTTTTTCGTTACTGCTGTTAAAATGTGTCATTACGATTTCATGGAAGTAGAAAGAGGAATATTATGGTGTTTATCCAAATCGAAGTGTAAAGATCATGAGTTTAAAGATGGTCCTTAAAGAATGACCTGGTAATAATAAAGACCGAGCTTTAAAAAATGACCTGGTAACAAAAAAGATCACTGAAGAATAACTTGCCATCATTAAAAAGTAATTATTTGTAATTAATGCAACATTAATGGATTACTGTGAAGGAAAGCTGAAAAGTTGTTGTAACTTTCAACAGGAAAAATCTGTGGCAACGGGAGCTCTTTCCAGGTATCCCAATACTCATGATGGGACCTTCGGATTCCCTCTTGAATCTGTTGGTTAACACCGACCAGCGATTTTGACCTTAAGTCTTGACCTTTGACCTTAATGATTGGGTGTCAAAACCCCTCAAGAGGAATGTCATTACAAGCAAACATTGCAAAACAAAACTAGTTTTCGGATAAGTTGAAAGCTAGTTTAAACTTCCCTACAGTATCCGGCAATCAACTCGAATATAGCCTTACCTTTAAATATTAACTGCACTTTAGTAGAAGGATAATGGCTCTATGACTTAAACACACTTTAATATAAAAAGTAAGCAAATGTTCCTATAAAATATTTTTTCATAGTAAAAGATTAGTGTAGTTAGTGTAATTCTTTACCCACGCGTAATCCTAGAATAACCAAATACTGTTTATACTTTTTTTCTTGTGTCCCTTGCTCACTAATTTCGCTTTAACTTTATCCAGACAACTACTTCTTCTTCTTTCAAGATGTGTCGCGAAGTGGTGTGAGACACCTCATCCACACTGGAATCAATTATATCGACACGAATCATTAAACTTAAAGCTGACGCCTTCCATTCCAAAGGAGACAACTTGAGTGGCAAGATCCTGAAGTCCTGAAGATGAGAGAGAGAGAGAGAGAGAGAGAGAGAGAGAGAGAGAGAGAGAGAGAGAGAGAGAGAGAGAGAGAGAGAGTCCATGGAAATATTGTTCATGTGTAAAGTGCAGTTTTGAATTCAAACCAGGTAGTTCCCAGAATTACCTTCTTCAATACTGGTTACTATTTGACTGTTGTGGGTCTCAAATTATGTGGAGAGAGAGAGAGAGAGAGAGAGAGAGAGAGAGAGAGAGAGAGAGAGAGAGAGAGAGAGACTCTCTCTCTCTCTCCTCCCATGAGCATAATGAATTTCCAGTCCCATTGACTTGACCTCACATATTTAAACGTAACTGTCGCATTCACGATGGGCCTCCAACCAATAGGTTTCAGCTTCAAAATGAAACTATTGAAGAAATTTCATTCTTTCAGCTCGTAAGTTTTCTCTTGCTTTTATTACCACCGACGCCGACAGTTGGTTTTCTTTGATACCTTGCAATGCATTGCGAATTACGCTTTCTATATGATGAGGACATATCCTATGACTAATAGTCGACTTTTTTCATTTATTTTTTCAAGAATGGCAAATACTTCTTTCTCAAAACATCAACGATGATGTGAGTATATTTCCTTGTGAATTATGATTTAACCTTTTGAAAATAATTATCATTGTAAATATGCACACACACACACACAGAGTGTGCGTGCTTGTCTGGGTAGATGTGGGGGGCTGCTGTGTTGAGTAAAGATAGGGTTGAATGGGGTATGTTAATTGGGAGGTAGAAGGGGGAGCACCTGTCTCAGGATGAACGGTAATTAAAGTTCAGGAAAGGAAGAGAGTGGAAAGTGTGGCGTTTTTCTTCGGCAAAAATTAAACTCGGACCCGAACGTTGTTTTCAAATGCTTTCCTCCAGGAGAGAGGTGAAGACGTCACTTGATGATGCTGACTGCCAAGATACGAGATGTGAAAGAACTGGAAATATAAGATCACAGCTCACTTTGACTGGAACAGTCTTTAATTTAACAATGCAATAACATATATAAATGAAATAGTGCTCTTTAGAATTCCCAAAGCAAGCCACGGCACAGTCCAAGGCTTGAGAACACTTCCTGTATAGTCCCCTGCCGTCATAAACCAAAAAATCCGGCTTTTGTTATGAACCTGCGCTCCAAAATTAAATCACAAAAACCACAATCATCTTTGCAAACATATTGGAAACGGTGCATTACGGACCAGCTCCCCCTCCCGCCGCCCTCTAAAAAAAATTTAATATAACAAAAGTTTTTTCGAGATGAGTTTTCTCTGAAAAAATCGACTGCCTGATTTAGGCTTTATGAAATATGTAGTCTATCACTTAATACAACTGCACTTCGCAACCCAGCCCTTCCCAAAAATAGCAGATAAATAATAAATAACTTAATTACAGCAAAATTATTGATAAATAACAATTAATATTGTTACTTCTTTTTCCAATGCAAATGATCTTTAGCATTTCGTAACAACAAAAGACAACAAACTCATGCCAATTTATCAAACTAGACAAAAAGCATATTCCTAGTTTGGAATAAGTGCCTCTTTTCCATAATCGTCTGGAATAAGCTGAGAAGTATAAAATGAGAATTACCGCCGCCATTTCCAGCGTAGATGGCGTCGGACGCAAACATCTCAAATAGAGCGCAGCTGGTCCCTATTCGTAAGCAACGACATTTGGCAAAAGCGACAAAACCTCGTTGGAGACGAAAGATTCCCATTTCCTTTTTCGGTTTTCGCCCAGTTTGGACATTAGAGGATTTTAAACATTTCTTGAATGACTTATGGAAATTTCAACA
>JANJGK010008834.1:22500-24670 GCA_039081455.1 Macrobrachium rosenbergii
TGATCCATTTATCAAGTCATTACTGTCCTCGTGATGGACGTTTTGCCCGTATTATCCCTTTCGGCTTCTGCAATGGGCAGTCCGTTTTCCAGCCGGAATGAAAATTTGAAACGATTTTTGATAAAGGCTTCGAATGGTTTATATGTATGTATATATGTATGTATGCATGTATGTATGTTGTCCTGTTTTTTCAGTTACATAGAAAAAAGAATATGAACAAAGAAATATTTTGAAATTAGTATAAGGATTTATAAATATAAGATACGGAGAATGTTAGTGTAAACTTATTTCTTTTAAAGAGAATGTATCGTGCTCTTAAAGTAAATAAATGTTAATTTAGTGAGAGAGAGAGAGAGACGGAGAGAGAGAGAGAGAGAGAGAGAGAGAGAGAGAGAGAGAGAGCGAGCTTAGTTGTAGTCAATATAGTTGTGCAATTGTTTGTTAAAGGAGAAATTATATTGACTAGTTATGACTAACATCATCGTTATTATCGTCACCTCCGCGGCATAATTCAGTATTATCATTATCATTACAAAAGAACGTTTCTCCATTTCCCCACATCTTTTTGATCGTTAAAAACAGTGCCATAAAATTTTAACAATGCAATGTATATTGTCATTATGTTAATTGAAAAACCACAAATAAAGCACTATTTGAGAGAGAAAAAATATGTTCTCGAAAGAATTACATATTGTGATGTGTAAGCAAATAAAATATTTAAGGAAATCCCTTTTGTTTAGTTAAAGTGATATCTATCATAAATTGCCTTCATATAATGTTATTTATAACGAAAATTGTCTCCTAACTATCGCATTAGATAAAAGAAAAACCAACATTAAGCAGTCCCATCAATCTGAACTGGTTTTGCTTCAACATTCCATCTCTCTCAGCTGTCGAACTCTGTCCCTGAGTCTCACGAGGTTTCGCTTTTTCTTTCACTCTTAATGCAAAATGGACTGAACGCAGAATTGTTCGAGGTTCTACTTTAGTTATTAGAGTTTATTTTTGTTCAAGTAAAAGATTAATGGTCTCGACTTAGTATTCATTTTATACATTTATTCCATTCTTTGTGACGGTATGAGGGTATGTTATTATGATGATGAACTGGACGTCCTATCTTCCTCTAGCGGTCTCGTAGTTGATCAGTTCACATGAATATATACAGTCAAGTTTATGATGTTTATAAGAAAATTGCATTAAAAATTGCTCTAAGATTCAGATACGGTAAAACATTTATATAGCACAACTGTCGTCTTAACATGCTCATTAAACAGAAGACGGCTGTATTTAAATGTACTGAAAATTGACAAAATATCGAGAATTGAATCGAAGGCATAAAAAGCAGTCAGTGAAACCGACTCATTCGTCGTTATCTTTGACATATCTTCTTAAAAAATTGGATAATGTCGGAATATTTTTGACGATGTTATGGCAATATCGTAGAAACTCGTGCCACGATGCACAACCAAGTATGCATGTATGAATTTACGCATGAATGTTTTATTCTTCAGCAAAGTTTCGTCAAGGAATTGAATTTATTATTAGTTTAAAATGAGTGTGCTTTAAAGTATAAGCCATGATTATAACTTGACATTCAGTTCATAACAAAAAATAAATTTGGCAAACATCAAACGGTTGTGGGAGAGAACCTCAGCGAATACATGGCGTTTCATAAAATAAGCATCACTGCAAAAAGTGCTTGGCAGCTTTTTCTCGAAAACTTTCAAAACCTAAAAATACTTGGAAAAACGATCAGTGATTCGTACTGGGCTCAACAAATATCGCTGCGTCTTTTCGATAATATCTCGCATCCAACAGCCAACACGTTTGCCTTAAAAAGTCGATTGCGGAGCAGAAATTTCATTTCATTTATTAGGACGTTTGCACATTTTCCACATAACCGTTTGTCGGAAAGGTCCATATAGAAATTATTTATATTTTACCAGATGTGTTATACTGATGCATAAGCTGTAGGTCCCGTTGCTAAGTAACCAATTGGTTCTTAGCCACGTAAAATAAGTCTGATCCTTCGGGCCAGCCCTCTCTAGGAGAGCTGTTGATCAGCTCAGTGGTCTGGTTAAACTATGGTATACTTAACTTAACGGGTGTACCGAAAAGCCCCGTAGCCGACTTCTGGTATTGGGATCTAGTACGATAACCCGAGAGATTG
>JANJGK010008835.1:0-24663 GCA_039081455.1 Macrobrachium rosenbergii
AAAGCATGCTACAGGGGGAAGATAATTATCTTATTAGATAAAGACCTCAGAGGTATAACCGATGAAATCCTCCACCCCTCCCATTTGGCACGAAGGAGCTAAGGACGGATACACACCCGAGCTGTAGCAAAAGGAAACAGAAGTAAACAAAGTCATGAATAAAGGTGTAGTCATCAATATAACCTTACCGCCATTAAGTTGGCGTAGAAGGGGTGGAGAGGAAAGGGGTAGGAAGCCGGGAGGTTGGAGGAAGCTTCTCAAACACGGGAATAGAGTTTGCTTCTGGACTTGTACTATGTCTATTCGTTGTCAAATCAGTCCCACAGCGTTCTAGCGCTCTCTCTCTCTCTCTCTCTCTCTCTCGTGTCGCCGTCTGGTTTCGTTCGAAGTCCAAGGAGTGGTGGAGGGGGAGAGGGCCAAATTTTATTGTCTCCATCCTGGCCTGTTTTGCTCAGCGGTCTCCAAACTGTCTCCGCGTTGTTGTCACATTTGGGCAAATTGGATTTTGAGGACATCCCGTGCGGCTGCTTCGCTTCCCTCCTGCTTCTTGGAGTTCGATTTCCCCCCCACGCCGAGATCAACTTGATCAACATAATGAGGATGACGGTTAAGGCGGACCGCCAGATGAAATGGGGGCGAAAGCTTAGCTTAGGTATCAGGCGGATTAAAAAGTAACGGTTAAGGAAAAATTTGACGCATTAAACGGGAAGGCTCGCCCTTTAAGGAATCACTGCCTAGAATTTATCAATTTCTGCAATGTACAGAACATTGAATGACAGACTGAATAATTAGTTCTTCAACAAAGGGCATATAAACATGAAGATGTGTATCCATAATGAGGAGTCATAACTATTCACCCATTTTACTTATAATTAATTTCATAATATATATATATATATATTATATATATATATATATATATATATATATATTTTATATAAAACTTCATGAATTAATAGACTCGACTCCCAATAGTTTAAGACGTCCAGGAAGAAAGTCTGTGTCAAAATGCCCCTAAATGTACGATGAAAAAAGGTCTGTGTTCAAAATATTTCCATAGTGTGATATCACCTCGAAAAATGACTAGCAACTTATGACGGTTCTCACACGTTTCAAGTTTCTAAAACCGTAAAATATTTAACATCAACTGTGCCGTAGCACCAACTTATTTATCTTTTACCTGTACCCTATTGTAAGGCCTTAAACAACTTAAAAGCGCCAATGTGTTCAAAGGATTTAAATAACGGTAGTGCTCAGTAAAATTCGAAATGTACCATAAAGTCATTTCAAAGAAAGGTAAATTATGGTGACCGCTACTGACAATTCCTTTCGTGTCAAACTCTGTCACAACTTCATAACCTGGCTTTTTCTCTTTGAAAACCTGGAAGAGGATATGTAGTGAAAAGAAACAAAATTTTACCTAGCGATACACTGAACCGATGCACGCGTTTCATTTTACACAAAGCCAATCAATGGGAATTCAAACTCTCAGTATCCAAAATGTGAATCAACCTTCGTTTTAAAACAAGGATCTCCTTTCTAAATTTGTTTTCCTACCCCGGGGAGGAAATGCCCAGCCACGAGGTGACGTCAGCCTTACGTCGAGTACTACCAGTCACTCCAGGGGATGATTGCGGGAAGCCATACAAATATAGTTACAACATTGATTACGCTACTTTCTGCTTATATCTGCAACAGGTTTCATCAATTCATTCTTTATTTTTAATCCTTTTAATCGAAAATTTCCCCAACCAGCAATTTTCTGTTTATTCCCCTTCTGTCATTAATTGCTCTTAAAAACTTTTCAGCTTATTCTGGCTTCACGGTCCCCTTTCCATTAACTTGCCTACCACAAAACCCCCTTTCCCTCCGACCTTGTTCTCTTCGTGGCATTCGATTACTTTAGCTGCAGGCTTTTGCTTTTCAAGTCTGATCAATCAGCCCAAGCGGTTGCCTCGGTATAGCTTCACAAATCACGTACAGCCATATGTGATGGTCTGCTTATTGAACTTTAACCATATATAGAGGGCATGGAAGGCTACTGATTCAGTAGGAGTCCCAAACTGTCATATTTTGAAGCCCCATGTCCTTTAATTAGTCTAAAAGTTATATAACAAATATGCTTTTGTCTACTCGAAATTTCAATTTCCTTAAAGAATTAACACTTGAGATGAGTTCTTACGACTGGGCGACTTGAGAAGAGTCAAAACCTGGCGTCCAAATTAGAATGGTCGACCAAACAAAAAATGCTCCTAAGACTTTTTCAACTAATTTTCTTTGACGACAGGTTATCTATGACAAAATGTAAAAGCTTTTAAATAATGCCAACTATCATTTACCAGCTTGAAAAGAATAAAACTTTGAAAATCTTACTTGCCATCCAACATGGTCCTCACATTTTTCAGACACCAATTTGTGCCAAAACACCAATGGTTACTATCAATGGGTTGATATCATTAAACAAAATAGCAGCAATAACGACAATGATATAAAATTTCTAGTTGTGAACAATACAAGAACAACGCCAGGCAATCCAAACACTGAAAGTCGCCTTCACTGGTAAATGGCGTGTCTGTCAACTTGACTGGCCAATGGAGTGTCTGAAGATTATACTAGTAAATGAAGTGTCCGTCCACTTTTCTCCAAAAACCAATGCATAATTCCACTCTAAAAGGATATACCAGCCTGAAACAGACGTCAATTTTTCTCTCCTTTTTCCCATGCATTGCTGTTTTCCTGGTCATCAAAGTTCAAAGAGCAGCTCTTAGAAAAGCATCAACATCCAAAAGATCAACTATCCAGAGATTCAAGCCTCTATAATTTCTCTCATAATATCAATGCGAGTCTAGTTTTGAACAGTAATGACCTTTGCGAAAACACTGCGTATAGCTCTGTCCATGTAATTATTAAAAATGGCAACAAGAATGACAACAAATCACTAATAATTATAAATATATACATACATGAAACGCACACGGAATATTATTTCAAATGTTCCTTTACAAAGTTGTCAGAGAAGTTTAAACAGTTCAAGAAGGACAGAAACGGGGGAAGGAAAATTAAGAAAACAGACATGATCTGAAACAATTTCAAATTTATAACGTTTTCACCCCCTTCAAATATTGCAGTTTTCTATACCGTAAATAAATGGCGTTAATTGTCTATAAATAAAAAATGGTAGCTAACACATGAAAACTCCTGTAGATGAAAGTGTGACTGAGCTGCTTACCATGCGAGATATCGAAACGACAACAAAAATAATATTCAGTATTTTTTTCCTAAAGAACATCCACAATAGAAAGAAATCCTAAGATTTCCCGTAACGGAAAAATTTCCCTCAAAAATCTTCAGCAACCCCCTCTCCCTACCCTTGAGGATACGGCTCCCGCCCCCCGACAAGGCATGGACGTATGCCAGATAAATTAAATATCCCTTAATGGCATCATCCCTCGGGAGCAAGAGAGTGAGAGAGAAACTGAGGGAAAGGAAAACCAAGGGGAGAAAGTTAAAAGAGGAGAACTGTCGGAAGGTGGAGAGAGGGTGGGAGGGAGGGAGGAGTAAAAATACCGTCAAAGGAGGATCGGTGAGATCAAAAGTTGGTTAACAAGGAAAACCTAAAAACGAAAATTAAAATGTAAAGGGGGAAAAATACGTCATTAGAACTTGTTTCTTTTATGTAAGCTCGTCGATGATGAGATTGGCAGATGCCTGTTTTAAGTATAAAATCAATCAATCAGGCTGAAGACTGTAAAGATTATGTTATAATAAAAAAAAGGACAAATAAACCATAAAAATACGTATCAGAGAATATTGTAGAGCGATTTCGCTCTTCAGTGTGGTATCGGAAAATCCCTTACAGAACACGGAGTGACTTGCATAATAATAAAACTCTCGGCACCACGAGTTTTACGAGGAGATCGTTTGCAAAAGAAGGGACACGAACCGACTGGCCAGAGTATGGAGGGCAGAAGACGGAGTAGTGAAAATAAAACCCAGAGAGTTGGATTAAAAGTCTAACGGAGCCTGAAAGACAGCAGTCACGTTGATCCCGATGACCAAAGCACCCGGATGTAAATAAGACACGAGGTAAAACAGACAATGGCAGAGAAAGAAGGAGGGATGCTGACGATAGGAAGAGGAAAATCGGCGAGAGGAAAAATGGAGTATGGAAGCACTGGAAGAAGAAGTTTGTCCTGAGTGTGTCATATTAATAGTGAACGCCAAGAGAGCCTCGACGACGACCTTAGTCAAATGATCCAATGACGACCTACATCAGCACGTCTGGTGCACTGCGGAAGAGGGACCTTCTCGATACCCCCTCCCCACAAACCTCCCTCACATCCTCATACCCCACACACACACACACACACACACACATACATACACATGCACGCGTCAACGCATACACACACACACACACACACTGCTGATTAATCGGTAGCTTGTTTGGCAATGGTAGGCCGTTTGCAGAATATATATATATATATATATATACGTATATGTGTGTAAATATAAATTCTATGAACCTTTGCACTGATCATTATAACACTGCAACAAAAAAGGAAAATCTTGTAAATTTCAATATATATCTAATGATTTTTACTAAGCTTACGTCTTTTTTTTTTCTTATTCTATCTACTTAATTTTATTTTCTATTTTCATCCCTATACCACGGTATTGACTTTTTCTATAGCTTTTCACGTTGCACTGCCAGAAAGAAAAAAAAATAGACAATGAAGGTGCATTAGCCTCATACACAAAAGATGCCCCTTTCCAAGTATCTAAGGAAAGTCTCCTTTTGTCCTTCTGTGCCTTTGGGCAAGTCTTATTCACTGCGACTATTCGTCATGAAATGTCTGTATTGTAAGCATCAAGATGCGGTTGTTCGACAGAAAAACCCAGGGATTTTATGATGAATGGCCGCTTCTGGAATATTTTCAAATATCAGCTCTTCGGATGAACTTCACGTGAGTAGTCTCATGTAAACATCCGAACACTGACTCGGCGAAACTAGAAACCATTAAGCAATTGTTGTGAACGTTCCTTATATTATCATATAAAACAATCATTTACTCTTCTTCCTCAAGAAAAACTGATAGGATTACTTGCAATTATGACATCGACTGTACTGGCCCTAATCTAAATGTAATTTTTTTCTCTCTTTACACATATGCATATATATATATATATATATATATAATATATATATACACGTGTTGAATGCTGATGCATATATGACGGCAATTTTTTTTAAGACGATGCTTCCCTATATGAAGACTGTCCCCTACAAGCAATCAAGCGTGCACGCGCGCGCGCATAAACACACACACACACACACACACATAATTTATATAACATAAATGCCACCAAATATTTATTCACTGCTATTTATCCATACCTTCCCAATTTTCCCCAATTATTTCACCATATTGCCAATCTATCTTTTTTCCTTTTTATAAGTTGGTTCCTCCTCCTCCTCCTCCTCCTCCTCCTCCTTCGTCCCTTTCCCTCTGTTCCCGGGCCATCCCTCATTCCTCATTCCTGTTGTGACGACGTCGTCTCAAACACTGTGTCCATTGTGGGGCTCCCCAATATACGAGAGTCCATCACAAAGGGAAACGGCTCTTCCCCGCAGCCATTTTGACTGTCCTCAACTTTTTTTTTCTGTTTACTGGTTTTTATGCCTCACTTTGACATTGTGTGTGTGTGTGTGTGCGCTTTTTTTGTACTTGAGAGAGAGAGAGAGAGAGAGAGAGAGAGGGGGGGGGATATACATTCTCGACAGCAACATGACGGCTTATTGCTCCTATCATTATTGTATCTCGATATTAAAATACTCTTTTATCAGCATTACTATTCTCAACTATTGTTGTGCATTTCACTTTTATTTACTTCCAATCCGGCTAATTCTAAAAGGCTGATTACGGGACTCCCGGGAAATCGTGTTTTGAGGCTACTTATCCCCATAAATTTTTTTTCCGTGTACGAACCTGTTGCACGTGTTTGTTTTGGGAAAAGGAAAACAACGAAATTTCTAGGCAATATCAACCTATGCTGTGTCGTAAGCAACGACGATTGTGACTTGTTTATATCCAATGATATACCGGCCACTTTTGTCAAATGGTTAAGTATTTTTAACCATGAATATTTCTACGTTGTTTTGATTTCACTTGGGTCACAAAGCTCCTTCACAATATTCCGAAATACTTCCTAATTCATCATATTAATGTCAATTATCCCAAAAATTGTAAGCATTTAGATTACCCTGGCGGGTACTTTTGTTGACGTCGATCACTTTCAACAACGAGCGTTATCTCCAAATGATCTTGATACTGTGCCCTATCATTACATTGCTCTCTCTCTCTCTCTCTCTCTCTCTCTCTCTCTATATATATATATATATATATACATATATATATATATATATATATACATATATATATACATACTACAATGTTTTTTTATAAGACTTTGAAAGTATACTATAATGCTTCGTCATTGAAAACTTATCAGGTATCTTACTGAGTACATTAATGTTGAACAAGATAATCTACAAAACTGCTAAACGCTACTCCTGAAATAATACCAATTCGAACAGAATCAACACTACTATCACTAAGAACAATTCCAACTGCTCTATATATATTATTATTTAGTTAAATAGTTAAAATAACTATTTAAATAGTTAAAATAACTAATTTTTCCTTACTGCAGGTTAAATCTATCACATAAGAGAGAGAGAGAGAGAGAGAGAGAGAGAAACGTATAAAACCTGAATAAACAACTAAAACCTTGAACATTTGAAAGGTCTTCTTAACGCGCAAACATCTTGAATGATAAAATTTTGTTACTAATTGACAACACACACATGCTCTCGCTCTCTCTCTCATTACTTCTCACTAAGCAAGATTAGGAAAGCAAATGCCATCACTTCTTAGAATCAGCTGACTACCATCAATTAACCCTTCCTCAACTTCCCACCCTCCCTCCCTCCGTTCCCAGCTTGGAGGTCGGGATTTTCCTCAGCCTCAGCCTTTTCCATAACCCGTTTTTTTCATAAGCCTCTCACAGCCCCCCTCCACTCCCCGGACCCCAATTATTGTTTAAATAGGCCCTTTGTACCCTCCTAACCCCCCAAACAACCCTACAGTCCTTTAGCTGCCTCCGGTAGAAGCATCACGCATTCCTCCCAATGTTAAGGGCATTATGGGCACGTAAGCACAGACAGCTCCAGATCAGGTAACGTTTCAATGCTGGTTTGAAAACTTATAAAGGAAAACCTGAACCCTATTTTTTGTGCCATAAGCTCACTTCACTCTACATATCGGGTCCCAGTGACTCCCTTCGGTTGGGTATTTCTAGCCTTTTAAACTGAAATAAGTTTCACGGTAGGTTTAAATGAGGGTTAATGCTGCTTCAAAGCTGCTGAATTGCGTTATTTATATTGTAATATAGCACTTCTGTGGTTGGTTTGTTTATATTCTTTTTATATTCATCCGGACACCACATCAAAAAATGATAGCAATAACAATAACGTACACTGATATGGAAAAAGCCTAAAAGATCAACAACCTGCAATGCAACTTCCACAAAAATGAATATAGGATCAAAAATTCGAGAAAACTAAAAATAAGCAAGTAATGAATCAAAGCAACAAATCTTGAAAGCAAAAAGAGAATAACAAAATAATAGTTAACAAATGAACTTGAGGTAACAATGTATAGCTAAGTTTGACAAACTAGAGCAATAGCGCAAGACTTTGCAATAGCATTACAGGCTCTGTGAAGTTTCTAAACCTAAGCAACAACAAAAACAACGCGAGGAAGTCTTGCTTCATGAAATTACTGTGAAGGATCGAAAGCACTAATGAACAAATAACACCCATGATCTACAGAGGCAACCCCGATACAATACCTGTGATGACGAAACAAGCATATGATCTCGTACGAAACGAAACGTTCAAGCCCAAAACGTAGACAAGAGTTCAGTTCAAGTCTCATATCATCCTCAGGTGGAAACTTGAGTCTTCGGGGAATAGGCTACCTACAGTACCTTCCCGAGACGCCACAATCATTTCAAGCATTCTCGTACAAGCCGCCGGTATTCTCGAATTCAAACAAGTTTCATGACTGAACTAATAATCAACACAGGCATTATTACTATTTGCAGTATTTTCATGAATCCTAAACCAGCATTCACAAACTATACATACCTACCTTTCGTAGCCCGTTTCCCCATCCGTATCTTTAACTCTCTCCTCAACGGCAGAAATATTTTTATTTGGCTATAGAGTCAAGTCTAAGAATAAAACATATATAACCCTTCCATTCAAATCTGGAATTCAAATTCCACTGATGTTCAACTGATCACTTTTGATTACCGATATACACCTAAAAATACAAAAAGACAACACATTTTCCCCCTAAAATGGCAACAAAATCCAAGCTGAGGATTCATGCAAGATAGTATTTTATGAAACACGTTTATCATATTTGCCCCACAGGAAGACTTAGGAGAAAATGTTCCCGAGGTCAGAGGGACAGTTGAAAGGTCAAAGGGGAAAGCGAATATCAAAAGTTATTTTCGGGTTGAATAAATGAAAAAGAGGAGTCGCCTCTTTGAAAACGATCACGAAATAACGCTTCCAGGGAGAGAAATGAGAGACGTCGGGAGACATTTGACCTTTCGTACAATAAACAATCAATACAGAACGCAAAGTAACAATGCATAAAATGGCCGACCAAGTGTCACGGCCTTTGGGTGGTCGAAGGCTGAAAACGGGTTGCGAGAGTGGGTGTTCCTCTGCTTTAAACGCTTAACTTGATTGCTGTTGATGTAGAAACAGAGACAATAAATAAAAGTTTTCATCTCTTGATCCGTATATACAACTCTTCGAAAAAATTCAATTTTGCAACCTACAGTACATGTACTGTAGCTGTTGCTCCTTCTCCGGGCTCTGACCGCAACATTTTACTGGTATGGGTCGATTTCAAATTCATTGTTGTTTTGACTTTTCTTTGATTTACAAAATATGCTTTCTCATCTGAGCAGTTGCTTACTAAACTACCTTCCCCTGACTGAGTAGGTTCATGAAATATAAATGTTATATTTACTTTCAGTAATGTAATTTAAATCGTTTTAATGGCTACAGTTCCTCAACAGGAAAAAAAAAGACTATCCTCCAGCATCAAGAAATGCCCAGAGTCCTAAATGTATCTTCGCATAAACAAAATTTTCTTCGGAGTACGTGAATCCTTAGGAAATTGACTTGGACAATGTGAAAGAATACAACCCTTGAATTTTTTATAATATTAAACTAAAATTTCTTCAAATACGCCCTCAAAATCCTAATGAAACTGGATAATCAAACATTTTAATTGTACGTCTAAGACTGCACGAAACCTTTGTACGAATAATCATTACTCAATGACATGTAACTTTTATATTTGTCAATATTACTGAATGGTCCATAACATGTATATGACATGGTGTGTAATCCTCTGCATATGTCATAACCATTTCATGGTGGGAACCCTACTGAACATGTTATTATTACATGGTGTGTAGCCATTTGTATGTCATTATTACACGTTATGAAAGCGAGTGAAACACTGCCAAATATCGAATAGGAGGAAGGGATTCCTGTAAAGAGTGCAGGCTGAGATGAACGTCTAACCGTGTACCCTTGTTGTTAACAACTCCTCCAGGTAAACTAATAACCGGAAGCACCTTACAAAACTGCGAACTTTGTGTGAATTCCTTAGTACTGTAAAAGAGAGAGAGAGAGAGAGAGAGAGAGAGAGAGATCGTGGAATATGATTATAAAGCTGCCATTACTGCTTATTCAAGTTTAGATCTTGTCTAAGGATTAGTGTGAAAAATGTCAAACTACTCTGCAAAACGGATAGAGAGAGAGAGAGAGAGAGAGAGAGAGAGAGAGAGCTGTAACGCTTTGCGCTGTTAGTAACACGATCTCTACGCACAATACTTTTTGAAGCGAACTTAACCCTCTCCTCATCTCATCTCACACTGTTGCAGCATTGATAAACGCCCTCTTCGACCAACCAAGCACAGGGAAGAGCGCTGCAACATTGCAGTCCCAGGAAATATCGCTGGCGAAGGTTTGCAATACTGGTAAATTCTGTGTGTGTGCAACGGAGCAAAACTAATAAACCAAACATTTCCATTTAAATCACTGATTACTTACACATACACGCATGCTCTAACGAAAAATGCACAACAAAAACTCATCACAGAGATGATTGTGAAAATGATAACATTTTTCCACAGATGGTCTACACTTCACAGCAAATTTATCTCACTAAAAAAAAAAAAAAAAAAGCATTGCTAGACTATCATTTCAACAAAGTATACATGGATCTTGATATCTGCGAACTAATGTACGTACGGCAGGACATTTCTCAACAACAGAGGACCTTATTACAAGTACAACTTTTCGTATTTTGTGAATTTCTGAGAGAAACCTCGATATGTTCCATGTTTCTGACGATTATTTTTCCTCTTGAAACAACGAGAGAGCTGCAGTCTATATTATCTCTACTAAGAAAAGGTTTTTTCCTACTTTTTACAATCTGGCCACAAGACATCCCCAATCAATATGATAACATTAGTTCCAGACTAAAAAGAGTCTGTTGCAGAATTTTTAAAAACTGAAAAACATAAGTGTCACAAAGCTGATCCAAGTATCACGATAGTTATAATTTTAAAAGATACTGCAGCAATTAACAATTTATGGCTGCGCTGCGACTTGTATCGAGATTACAAGCCTCATAATATACAGATAACTATTGTACCTTTATTTAAAAAGGGCTTATGAATTCAAGAGCAATCGGCCTAAATCATTCAAACATCCTCCAAATATCTGTGTATGTTCAAAATCCACTAAGTATACTAATTAGGCTGTTTCTTTCAAGTGTGACCTAAAAAAAATTCCATTTGGCATTATTTTTTGTCTACATATTCCTGTACCTCTGCCGTCTCGCCACAATAATAATTATACACATACCTTATATTCATCTCTATGCTAACAAGCAAAAGATACCAAGAGAGATGGGGACAGCTAAACCTCCGTCAAGGCTGTGTAATCCCGACGTAACCACCCTGCCCGTCTCAACTGCCCAGTGGTAACCATTTACTTCCCTTAATTTTAATAAGCCGACACTAGAACGTTACAATGCCTGATATTTTTTGTCTTCCGTGTGCCAAGATGCTTCCTATAAACTTATATTTAAATTCAATATTGATATTCACATTACAACTATATAAAAGATATACATTAATTCCAAACACACACTACTGAACTAATCTGTTCTTGAAGTACTCCGTAATACCTGATTCTTGCCCTCCAAACCCTCTAATGGAATCTGAATCAAAGCTGTTCTTTCACTCCTCGCTTCTATTCATCTACCTTCCATCCGGCTTCTCCCACCTTGAAATACACATGGAATGAGACAATAGGTTCATTTGAAAGAAAAAAAAAAGCAGGAAGATTGAGAGTAGCGTTACTAGCATTTTTTCTTCTACGTTTAAAATGTGTGCCAATAACTGCAACAGGAACCATTCAAAACAATATCTCGTTACAAAGTCTTGCATCATATCAACTTCTCCCCCCCAACCCCCCACCTTAAACCATCTACGATCCAAGCCTTCTTTTACCTTCGTCCATCAAAAAACACAATAATAATAAAAACAGAAAATAAAAATTCTCATAAAACAATGCGAGATGCCATTGAGATATTCCTACATTCCGCTCGTCTCCGCTGAGTACATAATAACCCATTTTCTTTTCACAGAAACTGCAAAGGGAAATTGAAACTGAGAGGATAGGGGTAGGGAGAGACGCGGAGGAGAGGCTTGGCAGCGAGCGAGAGAGAGAGAGAGAGAGAGAGAGAGAGAGAGAGAGTTGGTGGTAGAGATAAGAGAATGTGTCATCGAAGCAGTTCATACCTCCTTACCTTACTCCTCATCATCATCCTTGTTGGAGAGCTTTCATCTCCCCATCCCACCCAACTGCTGGGCCCCTTCTCGCGGATAATGACGCAACGAATAACAGATAATGGACACTCGCGGTGCTGATGCGCTCTCTCTCTCTCTCTCTCTCTCTCTCTCTCTCTCTCATATATATATATATATATATACATATACATAAAAATATTTCCATTTCTTCAATACAGTACAAAGGGACCGAAGCCAGACTTTTAAAGCACTGTTCAATCTGAACATTGTTGGAACAAAATCCCCCTCGGAAATTAATCCCTCAACTATTAAAGAACAAAGGACGTTCTTCTTCTATAACAATATTTGCATAACTATGGGCATTACCAAGACTACTTAGAAGTATATCCATAAAGTATTATAAAGGGTATTCACATGGTATTTGATATTGCAGTGAGTCAAAATAAGTGTATAAAAGACAGTACCATATTATCTATTACTGAAATGTTCAGAGAAAATATGTGTGAAGCCTAGGGCTCCAATATCACGAATATTAAACATGACATATCCGGGTAATAGATTATAGGCACTTAATTTATATAACAAAATTACCTTTAGTGTGCCACATTTTATCATTTTCTCTCGTTCCTTGTTTTTCAGGGCTGAGTCGAATTCACAACCAAATCTTGACAGAAAGGACTGGAGGATGCGGGTGAGTATCAGAGATTTCAAAGTTCCAGTTAACATTTTAAATGCTCTCTGTGTTTTCATCATAGGTAGCTCCTTTTTTTAATGAACGTTATCGTAAATACAATGAACACCTTCCTAATCTCCTTGTGTAACTATATATACAAGCGGCAGCCACTACAGTACGTGAGGTATGTATGTATGTGTGTATATGTATACATATATATATATATATATATATATATACACACATACATATATACATATTTACAAACACACACATATGTGTATATAGTAGTAAATCAAATTAACTTTACCCAACATTATTAATACAGAAATATTCTAATTAGAATGGAAACAAATTCAAGGTACTACATGGGGCTGCATTACCACATGCAATAAATATCGGCTTTTTGCAATAACTGAACTTAAGATATACAGGTTTGTACATAAAAAACAAATCGTATAATACAGTGAACACCATACAACAACTATATGAGCCAAAATCCGACTGTATTAATAACTTGCAATAAACTCGGAATCAGAAACACTGAGAGATATGGAAATTAATAAAATAACAATTACCACTAAAATCACAAAATAAATATTGTCAATCCCTAGTTTGGGAACTGAATTGTATCCAAATCCATTAACTGAATATCATGAGTTCGATGATCAAAATAATTCAGCAACATTAAGGGTAATATTTACAAAATGATATTTACGATACTAGTTTAACACTCACATTAAAAGACCCATGAAACACACATTTTATGACCTGACTCTATAAAAATAAAAATCAACATACATTAACTTGATTACAAAATACACACAACCGTACGACTTTCATTACTAAAATAAGAATGTGTTCCAGTGAAAATATGGAGTTTTATCATTACTTCTGCATCTGACAGTTAAAAAGAAAGGATAAGCAAATGACGTCCCTGACAGTTTGTCAGCCCTGAACTCTAAACACCACATGAAAATGTACATATATTTCTAGTGATTTTATATCTATATACATATATATGTGTATGTATGTATGTATGTATATATGTATGTATGTATGTATGCATGCATGCATGCATGCATGCATGTATGTGTATGTGTGTGTGTGCGTGTATATATAATATATATATATGTGTGTGTGTGTATACATATAGACAGGCAGACATACTTTAGGAATAATCTTACAATATTTGACTTGAAATTATCATAACATACTGTCTGTTTTATTTTTCGAATAGGTTCCAGTCAATCTATTTACTTATATTTTTATATTTATTTTTCCTGGGGCTGTTTTTCCTTACAATTGAACAAAGCTAATTCGAAGCTGCCTTATAAAGGAAATGGCATCTTTGGTTTGTTCCATGTGAAAATGTTTACATTGTGATTCAATTATGGATCATATATTTTTCACACATGGAATTTGTTAATCTTATCTTTCTCGTGGAGAATACATTGGGGTAACTGTACATTTGATAGCTAGCTGAGAATAATCTTACGACACCTCCCCCTCCGAAATTCTGATGCCTTTCAATGTTCTGTTTGAGACGTCCATTTCGGTGTTAGCAATCAAACAGGAAATGGTATCCGCCTTTTAGTTTTATTTTTGCATTCCTATCCTCTTTTTAAACGCTTGTAATGGTTAAATGTCGAAGCACCATTCAAAATGGTCAGAGTTCAAACTCATGAAAATCATATCAGCCTAAATATTATTAAATATATAATGTTTGACAGCCATATTATAAATGTATACATACCAGTGTGAACTTGCTGAATATTCATTATGTAGTTATGACTCTTATTAAGAAAGCTCAAATGATAGAATATTCTTTATGCAATTATATCCTTCCTTACAGAAGCTTGAATAATATCGAATATAAACCAATCTTGTCAAAGCCGTGGTCATCTATGTAAAAGATTTTTAGCGTGACCCATGCAGTGGGTGAACTCTTACGGTTCACCAGAGTTAAGAAAGCATCACTGTGAACCATTTTTCTTACGATCAAGCAAGGCAGTACTTCAGCCATCACATTCCCAGAGGAATGGCTAGGATAGTAAGCATTTTTCCTCGCAAGGATAGCTCACATTCTTTTACTGTTACATCCTCATCACCTTTACTTCCTATTTTTACTCTCATTACTGGTTCTTTGCCACTTTCTCACTACTACATTGTGCATATACTTCTATCCATGATTCACCTTCATTGGAATCGTCCTTAACAGTCAAGTCTTTCGGAATAGAGTATTTTTTTAATGTCTGCACTAATAACAACAGTCCTTTCAAAGAGGTCTGTGTCAACCTCAACTGTTCTCCACAAATAGAAAATAATTAGACTGTCAAGCCTATATGGTGTCCCTATTTGTCCTAAATTTCTGTTACCTTCAAATCAGTGAGGAATCACTGCAAACCTAAACCAGCACAGAATCCAGAACACCTTCATGAACTTAAAATTTTGCTACTTAAGGTTACCCATCAAAACAGCTAACTTAGCATTCTAGTGTCTTCTAATGAGCTGAAAGTAGCACTGTTACTCCGATGAAACAAAATAAAAAACGCCTGTGGATGATTCTAATGCGGCCGGCAGGGCCATCTTTAGTGTGATCAACACTGCCGCTGGATATTTCAGTGTACCCGTTCGCATACTGTTTACTTTTTGTCAGACTAGAGAGAGAGAGAGAGAGAGAGAGAGAGAGAGAGAGGACAGTACATGTGGACTACGTTCTTGAAGTGTAACCTAAAAAATCCAACTAATATCTACTAAGTTTCCTGTATCGATTATCAGTCTTTCGTAACTTACCCGATTACAAGAACTCAGTAATGAATATTATGAAAAAGTAAGCCCTAGAATCTGTCAGCATGACGTAACACCTTGATCGTCAGTAAGGATGCTTCAGGGTTCAATCTTCACCAATGCACAAGACTACACTTAAACATTGCCTAGAAAACAGCACGGCATTGAGATGGGTCAGTTCTAGAATGTGGATGCTGTCAAAACCTTGAATATCAGTATCCTTTTTTGACTTTGAAATGAGTGACAAACTTACATGAATGTCCGGTAAGGGGATCACTAACATTACCATACATATGTCGCAAAAGATTTAACCCTAAACAGGCACTTTAACAGAAAATATCAGCTTGCTCTCTTCCGCAATAACAAGGTTAAACAAAATATTTCCCAAAGAAAAAAGAAGTTAGTGGATGACACATACAGCAATAATCGAAAAAAAACTTGGGTGAAATATCAAACATGACAAAGTGAGCAAACTTGACTGTAATTACCTTGTTAGCTACGTCAACAAAATCAGGTATGAAAATACTGCTGAATTTGTTCGAGAAGTTCTGCAACGCTTAATATCATCGAGGGTTTTGAAATATATTAAAGGCTACAGATACACACATTTTATATATATATATATATATATATATGTATATGTATATGTGTGTGTGTGTTTGTATGCTGCAAATGATCGAGCATCAAAAGCCTGCTCCATCTCCAACTAGGCAACTGCTAACTCACTCCCGTGAGTAATCCTTATTTTATGAAGCCAGTGAATCAAAATGGATGGGATCACAAGTATTCATTTCTTACTTCTTTCTGAAGTTCGACTGCTTTGCATTCTTGGAGGATAATGTCAGTATCGTACAATTTAAGCTGTAAGGTTATGGCTGATATAATGATTCTCAACTAGTCATTTGAAGAGTACCATCTTCACATGATCTGCGCATCATCCAAAGAAAATATAGGTTGGTTTCATAGGTGCTTGGCTATGTGTCCTTTTAATCGAACTTCAGCATTATCTGCATATGGCATATGATCCATATATAGGTTTCGTTTAGTATTCCAGAGGGGACAGTTTTGAGGAATAATTCTTTTCATTCCAATAGGTGAAATTCACTGCGTCTTACGACACTTACTTATACATATGACCTATTTAGTGATTCTACAGAGTATAACAAAATGATTTGCAAAATGAATATGTAGTTTCAAAATGAATTAAACAGTACAGTTCATTCATGGTATTCTTCACAGGGGACAAATTCGTACACCTATACTTCGGTAAGAGACCTCTAGAAGTAACGAACAATTAAGAAAATTGCACAGTAAAAGATCTCGTGACAATTATCAATGAAGACCTAACAAACAAAGAGCTGATCAGACCAATGCAAACACTTTTGCTCGCTAACAATGTCTCCAGATCATACAATTACATGTCCTTCAAATTTTGTTTGATCAATTCCTCTAAATTCCTGACGCGGAAATAGATGCTCATTTACCCAACATTCTACTAAATAAGTTGAGATTTAACGCGCTTTATTATTATCCACATCTAAACAGACAGATTCCTCCGAAAATAAGTTTACTTACTCAAAACCTAATTAAGACACGTTCCTTGAACTGTTCCCTAGGAACTAAAAAAGTGAGTTTTTTGGTCCATTCTACGATTCTAACAAGGGAAGTCATTTAAGACCCGGCGCATTACAAGTAATTCCAATGTCAGAACTTATGTACAGACTTCAGCGACCGGTTAAGGTCTAGTTGAATCAACCAAGGATGAAACTAAGGCAATGTCAACAGTGTCTTCTCGTAATATTCAAAACCATGAAAGATTTTAGTATGAATACAGCCTTTTACACTAAATTAAGTACGTTGTACAGTACTTACTATTGTTCTTACCAGATAGTGAAGCCTTACTATGGATGCTTCTACTCAAAATGCTTAACCTGTGACCAGCAGGTCTCTCTCTCTCTCTCTCTCTCTCTCTCTCTCATTCAAGAATTTGAGGCAACTGTAAAACAGCAAATGTCAGTTGTCGACGTCCCTGGGTTCATTTTAATGACAGCCGAGAGAGGTAAGGAGGTTTTAGTGTACCGAGAGAGGTAAGGAGGTTTTAGTGTACCGAGAGAGGTAAGGAGGTTTTAGTGTACCGAGAGAGGTAAGGAGGTTTTAGTGTATTTTTCTTTTTGAATAGAAGGGCATTTGATATCGAGAGTGGCATACGTTACTGGGCAATATCCTCGATACGAAATTAAGTACGAAGGAATAAACATGACACTCAACATATAAACAAAAGAAACTAGATTGTATTTTGTGAATGAGGCCTATTAAGGTGAAGTTCACCTGATAATTACAAAACATCTAACAGGGAATAACTGACTGGTACAATTCTCAGCGTTAAAGCCTTGGAAGGATTCTTGTAATCTGTTTCCGACAGATTACACGTAACACCTCCGTAGTGGTAATGAAGTGTCAGAAGTCACTTCGTCCTATTAAAAAATATCAAATAATTAAGAGTATCCAGCAATTTAACACTGTTATCTATACCTATACTTTATTCGCCAACATCATCTACCTAATGCGAGCAGCGAGCATGAAATTATATGTAAGTGTACTGAATAACTTAGGAAAGATTTTATCTCGTACCAAGGACCCCAATTTATTTTCAAAGTGTATTTTCCACTGCTTTATATAATTCCTCGCTGGAATAAGTATATAAGTAAATCACTGTACAACAGCGACTGTACAAATAATGTTGATAATACATGTTACACTTTGTAAAAAATAAAAAACTAATTGCTAACCTCTAACAGTGTCAAAATAATTGAGAAGGCTGAAAAATCAAAGAAATTCATGCGTTAGCGGACCGTGCAAATGCTAATTCTAAAACAGATCATTCACATTCTTCATAACAGGAAAAACTAGTTACTTTCTTTTGCTAACCGAAAAACTTTTAACCCACGATAGATGAACTCGAGTTTTAATAGGTGTTCACTTATTTCTGGAATACAAACTGTGTTCACTTATTTTAGGAAACAAAATATGTGTAAGAAAATAGTTAAACTCATTTCCTATGTATACTTAACAAAAAACAATGACAGCAATAAAATAACATATAAATTATTATTTTTATCATCACCAAACGATAACTTGCACAGTACAATGAAAATAACATTGCATTTCTGTATGAATTCAGAATTACACGAACGAATTTTCGCTGGGGGTTTTTCCCTCTGACAAATCTCCATAAAATTTATGATAAGGTTTTGCCGTTATTTCATTCGAAAACAAACCTCATATATTGTCTGGGCCGTTTAGTTGTAAAAACTCCTCAAAATTCAGTATTTTTGTTTGGGGGGTAAATGTTTGAAAAGAAAAATTTAAACCATATATGTTATATAGATTCATATGAGGAATTACCTTTGCGAATGGAAATCCACAATCTTTTTCGAAAATCGTGGACGCATAGTTATGTTGTGGGCTTGTTATTACTTTCATTTATTCTCCACATTTGCTACTTTTAATTCATTACTTTTAATATAACAAAATGGAAATGATTTCTTCAACCTAATTTGCCCCTTTTTTTTCAGACGCCTGATGAAATTCTTTATCTCGATGACATACAATGAACGTTCTAAATGCTAACGTTACTGATCAGCTCAAGTGAATCAATTGCCGGCAAAACTATATTTAAAGAGAGTTAATAAGAAATAAACAACCAAGTAACTAAAAGTGATGTTTATTTTCTGCTATGTTCTTGCTAACCCTTAGTCTTCAGTAGCAATACTGAGACTTGTTTTGCTATCTCACCCGATGACTATTTACAACCCAGCAAAATCCTTCATCAATATCAATCGTCCATAAAACTGAGATGACACAAGTATGAAAGATGGCTTGGATGTGTCTTCCGCACAACCCCAGGGATAATATTAAGTGGCAGTGTCAGCTGGGTTCCAGTGTGCACCAGAAGAGTTGAAAGAACCAAACCTATCTTAAGGAGAACTATAGGAAGGGCGACTGGAGATGAATGGAGATCTACGCAAAGCAGAGCACAGGAAAAACAAAAGTGGTGGAATTTCAGAGTCCCTTTACTTCACTCAGAATTGACGCCGATGATAATGATAAATGAAAAAAAAATGCGCAATATGCTAGGGTATAGAAATGACGACTCAAATATCAAAATACAATATCCACGAGCCAGTTATCCTTCCTTCTTTATTCTTGAAACGATTCTACCTTGAGATTTTTTAGCACAGACACAAAGCTTATGTGTAATCTCCAATTTGTATTATACTCAGTATTGTACACCAATCAGCATAGTTACATACCCTCTGAGAATTACTTATGAGAACCATCTTTGATTTCTAGCTCTTCTTACTTTAGGAGCTTTGTGCGCTATGAGCAGCTGTGATCCTTATTCTATATCTTTGGGAAGATCGAGTTCGCATACCAAGCTCAGAAAATTAGAAAAAGCACATGAACCACGTACAAAACATTCGTTGAAACTGATCTCAAAATTCTTAATGGCCTCCCATATAAAATAATCATCCACCCTACCCCCAGCCGCCTCCGCCTCTCGGAATAAGGGAAATCTTTGTAAAACGTTTTGAGGTTTCATCCTACGCCTAAAAATTCACGATTGACAATAAATGAGTATTTCAAGGCCGATCATGAGATATGGAAAATCCTGGGCTTGAAAATAAAACTAACATGAGAAAAATAGGAATAATGATAAATCGTGATGATACAGCACATCTTTTTCCCGTCCACCTTATCTAATCTCACTACCTCGCCGAAAGAAATGTCCCTTGAAGAATAACCCCATTAGCTTTTCATAATTAAATTTCGAGATGAGTTTTTTCTCTCTCTCTCTAGTCTAACAAGACTAACGTTCCCTTGGCTTTTCTTTCATGGATTTGGCTCTTTCTTTCTGTCTTATTTTTCTATACAAATGTACAGAAGCAAGTTCCATGGAGCACTAACATCAAGATTCCACAAATCATTCACGGCGGACTAAATTATAAATCATGTTTTTAAATAAATGGATCAATCGTCCCCCATCTTCCTACAGATGGTAATTATCTTTTTTTCAAAGATTTGAAAATACACGTTGAGAAAATCTGTAGGAACATGCTAATTTTGTTGTTCTAAACCCAATAGGTTGATATAGAAAATGCGTTTGATGGCAAAATATGAAGATCCCTCATTGCAAATCCTCACCCCTTTGAGAGACTGGAATTTGTAGGGCCTGGGTGAATTGTGACTGATGGGTATTAATCATTAACCAGTCGGAATGTTCGAGTAAAAGGAATTCACTTGAAACTACTACTGGTGACCCAAGGTGGCTAGGAATAACTCTCTCTCTCTCTCTCTCTCTCTCTCTCTCTCTCTCTGACGTAGTAAACTTCAAATTTTACGGGTTTCAGAGTCCAAAGTATAACAAAGCTGCAGCCATCTCCAATCTGTTATTAAAAGATCTTAAAAATTTTCTTTTAAAAAATATAATACCATTAACTTTTGTGTCTGTAAGTACATGTGCACAGCCTGCACAGAAATTACATGGACACTTCCAAGAACGTGTTTATAGCGCGTACTGTCTTTCTATTTTCAGAAAGGAGTTTATCTTGGTATTTTCTCCTGCCATCAGTACGAACAGATGCTCTAAAGGACTACTCAGAAGTCGAAATAAATGGAATCAAGACAGGTATGTTGTCATATCCTTGTTACAATAACCTTAATTATCCTCGTAACGCTTTGAGTTGTCTTCTCAAAGCTTTGGCATATTCATTACTCAAAGATTGGATTGCACGATTGACATAACTTTGATGCAATGATCACATTATTCAAAATAAACGCTATTGTTACACATCAACAAGGAAATCTATTTAACTTTCTTAAATGTTTCTAATATAAAAAAGGTCTATCAGGATATGGAATTTTTTCAATTAATAAAACCGGAAAACATAGTTGGGACATTACATCCTCAGATATCGATTTGGCAATAACTAAATCCTCCAGTATATGAAGGAAACATTTTACTATAATGAAAATTTTAGTTTGAAAACTGGGCATGAGCAAAAGAACTTTATCTTCATACATATTAAATTACTTTATTTACTTACTTAATCAAATGAAAAGTCTGAACGCCTTATTCTTATTAATCTATAACAACGTCACTTTACATGTAGTCAACAGCTTGCTATGCAGTTTGAGATATCACCATGTTACGAACGCAAAACCTGTGTTCAAATTAACCACATCACGAATTTAATTTATAAATTTGTTGCATTCCCTAACTGCATGATACTGATGATGTCTTTTCAACAGCTCTTTTAATAACCAAGTTGTGGCAAGGCAAACAGAAAGGAATGGTTTAGACATGTAATCTCACACTCGAACATTTTTTATTTTCCCTTATTCTTAACTTGTCAATATTCTTAATTTATCAACTACTTCACAAATGGACATATTCTTACGGCAAATATGAGCTTTCTCAAATACTTACTCTAGTATTTTGCCAAGAGCACATTTGTTATAAAGAATACACGCCAAATCTACAAGTTACAAATGTCTCTGTGTAGAGCAAACCTTGTTTAAAGCCAAGACTTCGGTCACGTGTATTTTGTTATTGTCTCGCTACAATAAGACAATTTTTAATTCACACCCGGTCCATCAGTCACACTCTTTCACTAGAACCTGGATAGTATCTCCATTGTATATAACTTAATGAGACGAGCCTTTCCCAGAAATATACTGACATTACAATTTGTGTTAAACACCAGTAGCTAATTATCAATCAGTTCAACTTAAGAGTGTGACTGATCTGAAGCGCCTACGAAAGGATTTTCATATGTTTATCTGCGGAATCTCTACGACATTTCGGAAGGGTATCATTTCTTTTATTCTAAATTTACAGCCAAACGAAAAGAAAACAATACAAAATGTTTGCTAGTTTTAATGCTACATGAAATATGTACAAAAAATGTTCACTGAAGTTGAAAGTAAACTTTAGGCTACAAACATAAAATCGTGGTCCGTAAACAACAATAAACAGAGAGGCATCCAGTCATAAGAATGTAGCTATGTAGCTATTTAAGCACATGCAGCGTTCTTTCTCTCACTCCGATTCCCAGCAATTTGCATAACGCCGACTTTATATAGCTTTGAACTGCACATTTCTCATATTAACTTTAGGAGTTGTCCTTTTTCCCAAGTTCTCGTTTGCGTGTTCAGATGGTGGTCACCATTTCTCTGTGTATTTTTAGAGCTTTCCTGAACTCTAGTATAAGGAAAAATGTCGAAATTTTGTCGAAAATTATGTAAGTGTAGTATAAAAAAAAAAGCAAAATTATACTAATTTGACTGACTTGTGACTTCTGTAAAATGGCGTAACAACAACGGTGGTCATTAATGCAGGACAAATAATAGAGTTGAATAATATGTGAGAGTAACCATCGGTGATTCTGAAAAACAAAAAGGTCACTGAAATTAAAGGAACTGACAAAGTCCATTTTTTGGAGAAAACCAAATGAAGGAAGGATCCTGCTCTTCAGTGACTCTGCTACTAAAAAGAAACATTAAAAGAACGTGCTATATCTATGAAAGTAAGCTTGTCACATCATCACTTAAAAATTCGTCGTTCAAATGCTGAATGGCCCATTTAAAAGCTGCACTATTAAACATCTACTGGACCATATAAGTCTCTCTCTCTCTCTCTCTCTCTCTCTCTCTCTCTTCCAAGAATATTTCCTCCAGTAAGTAGGATGCTCCTACCCTCGAGCGAAGATTATTCAAAAGTGTCTGGTGATGATGGTAGTCGTAGTAGCGGGGACGTGTTGGAGATGACGATGTGCTGCTGCCAGTTACGTTATCAGGGACGAGACAGCTTCCCTTCCTTTGTCCTCCCCTCCCTTCCCATTCCCCTTCCATTCCTGCACTCCACCATCCCAGGCCAACGCCCCCATACATGCCGCATTCTCACCCCCCCTCCTCCAGGGACCCTCCCCTCCCCTCCCCTCCCCCTAAAATACTATACCCTAAATCACGCCTCTTGCTTCCCCGGTGCCATTAGCTCTCTCTCTCTCTCTCTCTCTCTCTCTCTCTTGCACAATCCTAAGTGGGACATAATCTCATCACATAATAATAGCCGTGAAAGTATTTTTTACATTAATTAGTCTTTTGATATTTTCCCGTGTTCCAGGATGAATGAATTTTCCACAATTGAAAGCCAAATATTAGCTCTTTCTTTAGCCACACTTCGAGACTGAAGAAGGCCTCTCCCTCTGCCTCCAAGACATTCGCGTCTTCTCTTCCCTCTTCCTATTTGTATTTCACATTATCGACAATCCCCCTACTAGAGTTCACGTGTCCCCTATCTCCCCTATATCAAATTAATTTTCTGTCCGTTTGTTTCTTTCTCTCTCAACCCTCTCCCCCTCCCCCCAACAAACCCCTCTTACCTCTTCAACTGCATTTGGACAATTCGTGTGTGCGCGCGCGCGCGTGTACGTTCGTGTGCGCGTGTCTTTTCGACTCTGTCTCTCCCCAATGTCTGTCTCTTGTGAAGTTCTCTAACCCTTCCTTATCCAGGATTGTTCCGTCCTCCTTTCCTCTTGAACCCTTACTTTTCCTTCTTCCTTGGACACTCGTAGGACTTTAGACCCCTCTCGGGCAGGAGCTTTGCGCCTAATTCCCCTCCTTCCACTCTTCCTCGTCTCTTTTCTCCGTCTCCTTCTCCTTCTCCCACTCTAAAAAGCCGCATGCTCGACTTTTTTTAGGCCTACTTTTGCCCTACATATGCTGCGACTTCAGAGTGTTGGAGCATACACAATGAACGGGAATACTTACTTTACCGTTATTACAGAATCCTGATTTATCATCTTTTGTATCAGTGCATCATATTAATGGATTTAAAGTGCGTGTTTTCTAACGTATTAGCCTCCTTGGATGTAGTTCCTCTTCAAAAAAACTCAAAGAATGTGCAAGTTTATTGAACTGCTGGATGACAGTTGCCCAACACAAAATCATACAATATTAAATAAGGAATTCCGGCGAGGGTAGTAGTAGGTCAAAGTAAATTGCCAACTATGTGACAGCCTCCGTTTTCTTTCTAGCCCTCGTTTTTTACTGGCTGTGTCATTCAGACTTAACATATTGGAATGCTTATGGCGCTGCAGTTCCCAGTGAATGGCATGTTGCTTATTTCCCACATCAATTGAAGGGACTGTTAACAACCGAAT
>JANJGK010008838.1:0-24656 GCA_039081455.1 Macrobrachium rosenbergii
CTCTTCACCTCCATTTTAGTTTTCTGTAAAAGAAAACTATTGAGATGGCTTTTTGTCTGTCCGTCCGCACATTTTCTGTCTGCCCTTAGATCTTAAAAACTACTGAGACTAGAGGGCTGCAAATTGGTATGTTGATCACCCACCATCCAATCATCAAACATACCAAATTGCAGCCCTCTAGCCTCAGTAGTTTTTATTTTATTTAAGGTTAAATTTAGCCATAATCGTGCGTCTGGCAACGCTATAGGACAGGTCCTTTCATCCTCTCTAATGACGAAAATTCGTGACTGGATTTTTTTCCCGTTTTGTCCGTTCACATCAGAGATATCAAAGAACCTTTGAGTATATAGTGCAGCAGATAATTGCATATTTCATAAGAATCGTTCAGATAGTGAACCAAGCATGAAATTTTGCACAAGTGCTCTTTGAAGTTCCCTCTATCAGAAAAGGGCGCTGGCCACGCAAAAAATTTAATATGGCGGCCAAATTCCAAGATGGCGGCCAGTATCGACAGATTTTGGCTAATTTTTCACTAGAATGGCATGTATTTGCTTCTAGCAATATGGTAAAGCTCTTCCATACTATTTCTTGTGAATATTATGTTTCTGTAGCTTCCCAGTACAGTTTACCTTTAAATATGGGGGCTATATGGCTGCCAAGAAAAGGTAGAAACAATAATTATAATGAGAAATAATGCCCGTTCAACAATTATCGTTTTAAGCATGGATCTTGGTTTCTGTGGTTTTAGATCCTAATGAGGCCATCTCTTTCGAATAACTCATCAATTTTGAAGGAAAATTAATAAATGTAAAAGAGTGTATGTCTGCACACAACCAGGGCACACTGGTGACATCACTGCTGTGTAACTCAGCATGGGGTTCAGTGCCAGCTAATCCAGCTTTACCAATCCTGTAGTCTTAGACTAGTAGTTGTAGTATAGTTTAGTTTAGTGTCCCAAATGCTTTCTAACAGCCCCAGACCAGCTATAGTTAGATAGCCGCACCTGAATAGACAGGATGTGCCAGCGCGGGAGAGCCGAGCCAAGGGTATGGGGGCTGTACATGATGGTTCATGTACTTACCCGGATGGTGTACAGATCACACGGGACTTAAATGGCACTGGATGAATGATCGGGCTAGGTGTAGGGAGACCGAACCTAGTTGAATCCCATACAGGAATGTGTGCTTTGTTTAAGGTGGTAAAAGGATAACCCCTCGGCCTTAATCAAAAGTGAAATCATGGCAGAATGTGATGCCAATCCAATATTGAGCAGTAGAAAAACAAACTGGAGTTTGTGTTGTCTTTGTCAGAAGGACAAAAGAGGTGAGCACTTGACATCACCTCCAAGTCATCATGTCCTAGACCATGATGGGTACACAATACTGGCAAGGAACATTCCCATGTTCAGTGAAATTAATGAAATGCCACTGATAATGGATCCAGCAAGGCTGGATGAAGGTGATGGCATAGAGGCCACTCTCAGGAAAAATGCAGCAAAATACCATGTGAACTGTCGCTTGTTGTTTAACAACACTAAACTGGACCGTGCAAGAAAGCAACAATCCAATGACCAGACCAGCAACACTGAGACTAGTCGTGCAAAACTGCGCCGAACCAGTCATGACAATGAAGTTTGCATTTTCTGTGAGAAAGTGGCACCTGCATCTGATCTCAGACAGGCTAGTACTAAGGGCCTTGACTTGAAATTGCGTGAATGTGCAGAGATACTTAGTGATGGCAAGCTCCTTGCTAAGTTGACTGGTGGGGATGTCATTGCACAGGAGTTTAAGTATCACCATGCCTGTCTTTGTGCCCTCTACAACAGAAAAAGATCCTACCTGAGGAGCCTTGAGAAAGACCAAGGTAGCACTGAGTCAGAATCAGATGTGTATCCACTAGTTCTGTCAGAACTGATGACATACATTGTTGAAAACAACCTTTGTTCAGATGATCCAGTCACATTTCGGCTGGCAGATATTTGCCACCTCTACCAACAACGTCTGGAACAATTAGGTGTAGAGTCACCAAGTGTAAATTCCACGAGACTCAAAGACAAACTTCTGGCAGAAATTCCAGAACTTGAGGCTCATAAATCTGGCAGAGATGTATTACTTGCATTTCAAAAGGATGTGGGAAAAGCACTTGCTCAATCATCTGATCTTTCAGAGGCAGTTATCATTGCTAAAGCAGCAAATATTCTCAGAAAGTCTATACTTGATCATCAGTCACGGTTTGATGGCACATTTTCTGAGGCTTGTGTACGAAATTCTGTGCCTCCTCTCCTGCTCCAGTTTGTAGGGATGGTTGAGCATGGGGCTGACATCAAGTCACAGTTACGATTTGGAGCATCAAAGTCAGACCAGGCCATTGCACAGCTCATGCAGTTCAACTGCTACTCCCGATACAAAGAGGGAGCAACAACTCATAGACACTCCAAAGACAAAGAAACACCATTCCCAGTCTACATGGGACTCTCAGTCTATGCCAAAACCAGGAAGAGAAACCTGGTTGAAATGCTACATCAGTATGGCCTCAGTATCTCTTATGACAGAGTACTGGAGGTCTCTGCACAGTTAGGAGATGCCACAGTTAGCAAATATGTGGAGGAGGGTGTGGTCTGTCCCCCAGTACTGCGAAAAGGGTTGTTCACCACTGCAGTGATGGACAACATCGACCACAACCCATCTGCAACTACTGCCACTACCTCCTTCCATGGAACTAGCATCTCCATATTTCAGCACCCCACCAAGGAGAACACTGGACAGGAAAGACAGCAACTAAAGTTTGCACCTGAGAAAGTGAGGTCGGTGCCTGAATTGCCGGACACATTCACAAACATCTCACCAGCTTCCTTTCAAACAAAGAACCCTGTGCCACCAAACACTGCAATACCAAAGCCACCCACAGATATCTTGGGGCCACAGCTTGCACTGGAGTATCAGTGGCTAGACAAGGTCATAGTCACCCAGGAAATAGATGATGCAGTGAATCTGACGTGGTCAGCTCATCACGCTTCAATGAAGAGAAGCCCAGAATTTGAAGTAACCATAACTTCATTGCTTCCTCTCCTGCGTGATCAGGCTCATTCTGTTGCTACGATCAAACACGTGATGCAGAAAGTGCAGGATGTCACTGATTTTCTGAACCCTGGCCAGATACCCATAATCACAGCTGATCAGCCAATCTATGCCGTAGCAAAGCAGGTGCAGTGGCAGTGGCCTGATCAGTATGGCGAAGACAAGTATCTGGTAATGTTTGGTGGTCTGCACATTGAGATGGCAGCAATGACATCTCTTGGTACTCTTCTTCATGGCAGTGGTTGGACAGGAGCTCTGGTGGAGGCAGGAGTTGCTTCATCTGGAACTGCAGAATCCTTCCCGTCAGCTGCAAGTGTAACCAGGACACGGCAGATGCACCAGGTTACAGCCTCTAGTTTGTACAAACTCATGAGGACAGCATACACTGACTACTGTGCTGAGAAAGCAAACAACAATGAGCAGGCATTAGAGTTTGAGGAGTGGTGTGACCTTCGAAGACAGCAGAGTCCACAGTTCCACTTCTGGCACATGGTGTTGTCTATGGAACTTGTGATATTCCTACTGATCAGGTCCTTCCGTGAGGCCAATTTTGTCCTCTACTGCCAGGCATTGCATGAGCTGATACCCTACTTCTTTTCCAACAATAATACAAACTATGCTCGTTGGCTGCCTATTCACCTCAGGGACATGCTTACCCTAGAGAGTTCACACCCAGAGTTGCACAAGGAGTTCAAGGCTGGCAACTTTGTTGTGCACAAGACCAGTCGCCAGTTCTCAGCAATGGCTCTTGACCAAGCTCATGAGCAGACCAATGCCTTTATAAAGGCTGATGGCGGAGCCATTGGGCTGACTGAAGATCCGTCAGCACTCAGAAGATGGATGGTGGCTGGCCCAGAGATCATCCGCTTGGTGTCTGCATACGAAACAGAGGTTCAAAGTAAGGAGTCTAATGAGCAGACAACACACCATGAACAAACACCTCATGCGCAGAAGACATTCTTGGAGAGAGTCAGCAAGCTGTCATTGGCTTTGCAACACTTGGGAAGTCCTTTTCAGGAAGAGAGCCAGGATCTGTATTCCATTGACAACAAAGACATTGCCCACCCCAGCTCAGCAGAACTTCTACAGACACACCTTGACAGAGGCCGCACTAAATTTCAGAAGTTTTCAGACTCTTTGGCAAACAATGCAGTCTCCTTCTATGAGCCGATAAAGAAGAACAGAACTGACTTCTTCAGGCAAGAAGCTGCTCCTGTAGAGCAGTCAAAGCAGAAACTTCTGAAGGAGGATTGCCAGCTTTTCTCAAAGCTATTTATATCCTGTCAGAGCCGTGAATGTGATCTGCAGGAATTCTTCCAGCACGAGAATCAAACATTCCCAGCTTCCCTTAGTGAGGGTGGTAGGCTGTACACATGTCAGAAGTCTCAGCTGACCTCGGTCCTGGAGAGTCATGTTACACTAGAAGACAAAGAACCAAAGACTGATGTCCTCATTGTAGATGGATCAGCTTTGGTCCATGCCTTGCCACCAAAGAAAGGAAAGACCTTTGAGGGCTATGCACTTTGCGACTTCTTGCCTGTGATACAATCCTATAGCAGCAAGTACACATCATCACATCTTGTATTTGATGTATACAATACATCCAGCCTCAAAGCTGAGACCAGGCTCCAACGTGGTCAAGGAGGAAGGCGCAAGGTGACAGACAAGAACACAATTCCATCCAACTGGCGCAATTTCCTAAGACACGATGCCAACAAGACAGAGTTGTTCCAGTTCCTGGCAGACAAAGTTGCCCAGATGTCTGCCACAAATGTTGTCATTGCCAGGAAAGGGTCTGCTGTCCTCAGCACTCATGAGGCTAGTCTTCAGGGACTGGAAAAGTGCTCTCATGAGGAAGCTGACACCCGCATCTTTCTCCATGCCAAATATGCCACAGAACATGGAGCCAAGACCATCACGGTTAAAGCAAATGACACAGATGTTCTTGTCGTTGCAGTCAGTGCTTTCTCCACTCTCCACAATCTAGGGCTAGAGAAGCTATGGGTGGCATTTGGCCAAGGCCAGAGCCTGCGCTGGATTGCTGTGCATGACCTGTGCAACTTTCTGGGCCAGGAGAAGGTGAATGGCATGCTCTTCTTCCATGCGTTCACAGGCTGTGATACAGTGTCAGCCTTCCGGAGCAAGGGCAAGAAGACCGCCTGGCAGACATGGAACATCTTTCCAGAGGCCTCCACTGTGTTCTCCAAACTGAGTCACTACCCTCTCAGAGTGGAAGAGAGTGACCTGAAGGTCCTGGAGAGGTTTGTCATACTTATGTATGAAAGATCCAGCACTGCTGGCACTGTGGATGAGGCTAGACTTGATATGTTTGCCAGAAAACAAAGGGCATATGAGGCCATTCCACCAACCAGGGGAGCTCTCCTCCAACACACCAAGCGTGCTGCGTACCAGGCTGGTTGTGTGTGGGGGCAGGCCACCCAGTGTCAGCCACAGCCAGAGAACCCTGCTGAGTGGGGATGGCAAAAGTCTGGTGAAGCATGGCAAGTTCTCTGGACAACCAACTCGCCCTTAGCCAAGAGTTGCCAACAGCTTACCAAATGTGGATGCAAAGCAGGCTGTCGGGAAAGGTGCAAGTGCTACAAGCTGGGTCTTCCCTGCACAGCTCTGTGCACTTGCAAATGTGAAGTCTAGATAAATATTGCCCTCTCTTCAGTAGATAATCTAGCTTGAGCATCCAACGTGTCATGCTATGCCTACCTTCTTATCCTCGAATTTTTCAAAGGTGTAGGTTGAGAGACCTATACATAGATTGGTTGCGTTTAGTCCGTATTTCTCTTCTTTTCTTTTTATGGTTACAGTCTTAGACACAATGTTGTATGTGACCATACCATTACTATTTCAGCTGAAAATAGCATATTAGTTAAACTGTCTGATCACATGAATATACCATTAAATAAAAACAGTTGGTCTCTATGTCTGCTAGCGCTGTGGATAGAAAAAAAAACTTTTATGGCAACCATTTTGTACGCCATCTTGGTTACAATTCATTTAGTAAGGGTTTTCAATAAAATGTGTGGTATGGAACATTTTTATAACCTAAAAGTCGAGGTTTAAAAAAAAAAAACTGGCATATTCCATCCAATAGATGCTCCCAAACCAGTGAATCTCAACATAGATGGCGGCCATTTTGAAAAATAGCCGCCATCTTGGATTTTCAGGTGGCCAGCGCCCTTTTCTAAGAGAGCGTAGTCTTAGGAATGTTTGTGCCAAATTTCATGCTTGTTTCAGTATCTGAACGATTTTTACAGCAATCTGCTGCACTATTATGAATAATAATAAACATAAGAATATTCCTTATAACATTAATAACATTACATTGTGTAAAAAGAATGGTATATGGCATGGTTTAAAAAAAATCAAGCAGATTAAAGGAGTAAATGGGGAAGTGGTCAATGTCCTAAATATAAGGTTGAATTGTATCTAAGGATAAATTGCTTCTGAGCTTTGCCTAAAGGATAAAATGTGATTACTGTACATTGCAACAACATACAGGTTACTCCTCTGGCAAAGAATATAATCTAAAATCATATCTTCCTTGGGTACAACCCCAGTGCTTCCTGCAAGACTAACCAAATGCTGAGGACCTCCATTGATAAAAGACAGGTTTGGAATGCTGGGTGGAAAGAAAATGACTCCAAATGAGTCTGCACAGAAATTATGGTGACCCTACTCTTTAGCTTTGTTGATTTATCATATGTTTGAAGGATTTTGTGTAAGTCGTCAGTTTGGAAGGATATTAATTAAGATTTAGCCTTTCTAAGGTAACCACACAGCTTTTCTTAAGACAGACCTATTGGCAAGATAAGTCGAGGATCTTAGAATGGTGGTTAATAAAAGCCTTTTTGTTCACCAAAAATTGTTCTTCATTTTGCTTTAATTATCTTTTGTGATCTACAGGCTATGTATTCTCAACTCGCAAATTTTTCACAATAAAAAAAGGAAAGAAAACAACTCTTTGAGCAATGAATTGCATGGCTTTGATGGGGATGATTCACCACTATCAGAAACCCATGTTAACGAAACTTGAAGCATCAGAAGGAAAATATCACACTATATTTTTAATAGGTAGATTTATTATGTTGTGGGAGGGGGGGCCATCTTTGCCAAAACAGGCTTCTTCATTTTACTCAGTGCCTCACCTGCAGAGCACTTTCCAGGGACTATGTCAATAATGGCAAAAAATCAACAAAAAGGTATGCAATATTTTCAGTGGCTATTACCGACACAGGCCAAGCAAGTGCATTCAAATCTTTGATATAAGTGAAGTAAATTAATAACAAAGTATCGGAAGTAATTCTGAATCCTTATTCAAGGCGAACACTTGCTGCATTAAGGTTTGCATTCCAATCTGCCGCAATGAATAACTTTGGCTTGCTAGCAAGAAAAATTTTAAAGAAAAAACGTGCAAAAAATGTCCCTTTAAATGTAAGAAAACGGGAAATCAAGAGACTTCAGATCTTCACTCTGTTTCCCACGAAATCAGTCTTAAAAATTCTAGAGATAATACAATCTGTGAAGGAAAGAAGAGCCGATAAAAAACTATTTGTTTCCAAAGAAAAAAGCCTTCTGCTTCGTTGCTGACCTGTGATAACGACGTCATTCGGATAAGAAATAAAATTCCCAATGACCTCTTAGTTTTAGTCCTTTTTGGTATTGTGTATTACAGATTAAGAAAAAAATAATCAGTAAGAGAAGGAAAATTTTAAAGGCTTTTATTGTGGCAATCATGAAAGTATCTTATAACAAACCCCTGGAATTAATGGATTACTTAATGAAGGTTTTAGATAGAGAATGACCTTTTACAATTTCTCTAGAAAACTGAATTCTCCTGAACATATGAAGCTGTGCATTGACATCTGGAGGACATTAGACCTGTTTTTTTTTTTTTTTTTTTTTTTTTTATAACGGAAAGTTTAAGAGGAAAGAGGTGCAAGCATGGAAAAACGCCGGATAGATGAGTTACAGAGGCGTTGGGAAAAGAAGAGCCTCAGGATCTGCATACAAGAGAGAGATCAGTGAGTGACTGCATCGATGGGTGGGAGGGAGCGGGAGTCGACGATCTGCTAATAAGCGGTAGTGTTGCCCCATTGAAGGAATAAAGAAAACGCCTCTGTATGGGGAAGTGGAAATGATATAAATTATTCCGATTTGAAATGACAGAGAGCCCAAAAGGATTGAATGTTTATCAAATTATAATTATATTTAATGTCATTTGATACTTGAAAAAAAAGAAATTATTCTTACTATTTTTCTCACGAAAAATATCTCAGAGATAGAGTTACAATCACAGCCTCAAAATATTCAGAGATGTTTCCATGTTCAAACTCTGGCAATGGATACAACAGTGAAATTAGCATTATGGTTGCTTCCTATAAACCCTTCTGTACACCTATGGAATATTAAGTATTAAAATAATTTTTGTTGGCTTACTTGTGAAAGCAGCATAGACACCAGCAACTTGAAATTCCTTTTCTTGCTGCTAATTTTTCCCAATAAGTATAAGCTGACTTTGGCTCCATCCTACCATTTTACTGCAACATATTTTTTTTTTTTTGTTTGTCATGTGTCGTCTTGTAAGGATATTTGTTTGGTCAACACCCCGATAGTTACATAAATTACCCTTTAAAAGAGATCAAGTACAACATTTTTCGTCCTACAGCAATAACAAGAAAGGAAAACTCTGAATCAAAAGGTTTTTGTTTTGCGCTTTCTATAAACGACCTGTTTTGGAAACTGCCATATATGGCCACAACTTCGGTGAAGCTGTTAGAAAACTTTTTAATTACTAAAGTCTAAACTGTTCTTCTCTTTAAATAACTAAGATTCGCCACTGTTCAATACATACCTACAGGCAGGTTGCTGGAGTAAGAAGGTAGAGCATGAAAAAGAAGGGAACTAAAACTTCTTTTTAAATGATCTTACATGCGAAATATCCGAGAGGGTTCTCAGTTATTACTGGTCCCGTGAAATGGTAATATTAATCGTTTATCATTAATTCTTGCAGAGTTGAAGCTAACTATGTTGCAGTTCCTCCTTTCCTATAAAACAGAACATTTGCTACATATCAGAAATATAAATGCTTTCAAAGTAAGTGCAAGATTTCAAGTCTTAAAATGAGATCACCCATCATACTTCACCTCAAGATGACTCTCAGAGTCTTCCCGCATCTACGATTTCCTTATAAGATGCAGGCGTGAAGCGACATTAAAATGATGAATATGCACCTATGTTTTTTTACATGCCCTTTATTGAAAAGGTTGTGACGACAATTGTTTATGCTGTGAATCTGGTGTTAATTATGAATAAACACACACCACTCATTTTACTTTAGAAACTTTAATCGCTTGACAATGAATAGAGGAAGAGAATAAAGCAGCATAAACAAAAGTGAAAGATGTGCATAGGTGAACAATGCAATTTTCTTAAAGATAGTGAAAAAACCATACGTCAGTTGGTAAAGGGCTAACAAGATAGTTTATTCCAGTGATATACTTGAAAGAAACAAAACAACATCGAGCCCATTTTTTCAAAAGAAAGCTTTTATGAGAAAATAAATGTCAGTAAAGATATGAATAAATTTGATCAATTCATTTCATTATGTAAAATTATTGACCTCGACACTAACGAATTTATTACTTTTCCTTTCTTTCCCAACTGTCAGAAGTGAATATTTGATTTCTACCAACTTCATTTTCTTTAGAACTGCCACTCTAGCACATATAATGTAGATCTCTATCTGTAAGTCTTCTAGAAAATGTCTTAGATATAGGGATGATAGCAGTCAGGATTTACACCTAGTGTTCCATTTTCCCTTTGTTACATTTACATATATACTGTACATCTAGTTTTATGAACAATTTATTGTCGTGGTTAAAAAATGGAACGAATTATGCATCTAACAGACAGTGAAGGCTGGATAAGGGGGCTGGAATTCTGAAAAACACACCACCCATGCAGAGAGAGAGAGAGAGAGAGAGAGAGAGAGAGAGAGAGAGAGAGAGAGAGAGAGAGGGAGAGAGAGAGAGAAGTAAAGCTCTGTTGCTTATGTAAGCCGTGTTTAACAGAGGATGATGAAAGAGGGCCTTACCCTAACGCGATGACTCAAACGCTGTCGTTGCTCATGAAAAGGTTTAGAAAACTCTACTGTCAAGGGTAAGGGGTCTGAAACCCTTTGGAAGCCATTCAGACAGGAAATAAAGTACGAGTGCTCTTGCAAGTCTGTTAACGAGATAATTCGATCTGAGAAGGTGTTTAATCAGTTTTCACTGAAAACGCGGTGTTATTTCCGCCGTCATGTTGAAGCTTTTGTTTATTTTTGGCTTTAGTAAATTAACTATAGATAACTAAGTTCTGATGATGCACTTCTCATTGGGAATAATCAGTTATTTCTTTATTTTTAGTACTTCGGATTAATCAGCAATAGAATGCAAAGAAGAATTAAACGAAAGTTATTTTAGCTTTTTTTACTTTTCAAATAATTTTGCATAATTCCAACAGCTAAGGAGATTCTTAGATTAGAAATAAACAGTTGCGTTCTAGAGGTAACTAAATGTTATTTTGAGTTACATCGGTAAAGGAAATATTTCGTCTGGTGTAATATTATTATTACATCAACTCCATCTTCATAAATTATACAGTATGTAATTCAAAAACTAGAATGTTCTTTATCCTTTCATATTTATAATAAATCCTGAATTAAAAAAGGAGTGAATTAGATTACCGCATTTTTTTTTTATTTTTAGTTCTCTATAAATGGCAGTAAAATTTTGAAATAAAGATTCGGGCTTTATTTTCAAAGTTTAACCTAGTAAACAGCTGCTAAGAGGGTCACGATAAGAAAAAAAAAATTCTCCTATCTAACAAGTTATCTATAATAAACTTATATCAAAGGTAGTTGCTTCCTAAGAATTGTTTTATGTATCTCCAAGGGTATGAATAATATACGCATTTTCACATTCTCTGAAAAGTAAAATATTCTTCGTTTATGTAATGAACAAATCGAGGCAATCGAGAAATTTTCATACCCATTATGTTGTCCTTTTTGCCTGGACTGGGCACTAGTAACGAATGGCTCTCACATCGGCCCTCCCTTAGAAATAGTAGGACATTTTATAGAACTACATAACTCTACATGACAAAGCCTTCAGAATTTTCTGCAAAGAGATGAAATACCAGTCACTAATACATTATACCTCAAGGACTTTTCACGCAAAGGGCATATTGTTATCACAATGAAAACCAAGAACATGCCATGTGTAAGGATTCGAGCAGTCAATTGCACACCAGGTAGTGTGTTTATTGTGCAGTTTAACATCAGATTCTACTAGTTTTTCTTTTTATTTCATTTGTCTTTTACTTATTTGATTTTTTTTAGAAGAGCGGCACCTACTGTAGACGTTTTCTCCTCCGTGGGATCTATGACCACAAGCTGGTAAGGCAAGATCAGTAACCACTGTTACAGTACTGCTTTGTGAATAATAAAGAAAAAAACAAAAAAAATAAAAACAAAAAACTAGAGAATGAATTTTGATATGTTTGGAAAAGGCGAAGGTTAACAATAAATGTGTGAGAAAGTAAAGATATAAAGGTAAATCGAAACTTTGAAGATGGAGCTAATGAACATGGACGATGGAATAATGGACGATGAGACTATAGATATTTGAAATCAATTAAACTGGAAAATGATAAGATGGAAGAATGTGAAATGTGTACGTGGGTATAAATATTTAAAAGATTATTAGGCTAAGATGGGTCAGAGTATTCTGATATATGTTGATCATGAGTGAAAAAAATTATGATAACAGATTGGAGTGAAAATACATAAATTATAATTACCAAGATAGCAGTCCTAAAAAGTGCTACAAAAGGCTAGATGTATGGCAGCCAATGCCTAATGGGAAGGAGGGGCTGCACTATACTGGAATTGCAAGAGTTGCAAGATGGAGTTGACATCAGACCTTTAGGTGGTTAACGAGATGCCAGACAAAATTAGCAATATATATGCAATATTGTTTTGTTACTGATTATATGATCAGTATATCTAACGGTCAACGACAGTTCGTTGAGAGGGCCTCCTATTAGAGTCACAGCCGTGGCAGAGAGGCACCAGCCATGAACATGTATAAAGATGCATTAACTTATGTCTGAGGTCATACAAGTTTACACACGTGTCATTAAGCGGCATTCATTTTATTATAGACACAGGAGCATACTTCAGTTCATGCCCCAAAACCTCTTTTTTTTTTTATTTTTTTTTTTTTTTTTATTTTTTTTTTTTTTTAGGTCAATCTACTTACCAGCCTCATAAGCAGAAAGTAGTTTGTCAAATACACACCTTTTCGGCTTTCATCACTCCTGTACTTTTTCCTCCTCTGCTATAGGTTTTTACAAACGTGCACATGTTGATATATTTTTTATAGATAAAACTATGAAATTATTTTGGGAAATTTGCTTCCTTTCCCATTAATTTTCGTTTAAAACCTTTCTAACCTTAGTTACACATCCAGCGATGAGTAAGAAGTACTATTTCATTCTTTGTTCGGCCTTTGGTAAAAATGCTAGTTAACGATAAGCAGACATGCTGTCCAAAATGCACATTACCTCTCAAATATATCTTTCCAAAGCAACTTCCTCTTCAGTGTCTGTATCTGGAAGTTGTTTATTTCTACATCATGGCCGATCTATGTAAGTACTACAGCATAAAGTAGCCCCATGTTAAGAGTACTGCTAACTTTGAGTTTTCAGGGCAAATCTCATCTAAATAAACACTATTTCGTTTCCTCAGTGATTTTCTATTTTGAATCAAACATGTTGAATTTCTGTGCAGTTCCTCTAACCAAAAATTCTCTTTCAGGAAATTTCCTTCTAAATATGGGGCAAGTTCTTCATATCAACAAGTTTTATGATTATCTTTTTCATGTAATTTCTAGGGCCATACCTTGTAAATACCGATTGCAATTTCCTTTCCTCTGATCACACCAAGAGCCACGCTAAGGATAATGAAATATGATTGTAAAGTAATGAATGTACCTGCACTTCCAGTGAGGGTTCAACAAATGACTATCATTAAAATTAGTTAATTTTCTTATTCATGGACATAATTAACAAAAGTAAGGAAAAATGAATGAAATACAAAACATCTTAGAATAATCAGAACCAAAATTGCTTAAACCAAATAAGAATCCCTTATTATCATTGTTTAGAAAACTCATCATAAGTTAGGTGATACCCTGCAAATATAGTGAGAAGAGGATATTTTTATACCGAAATCTGAAACACTGAGGGAGACGATATGATACACTGCAAACACGACCAAACTCAAATGTTGTATATATTTTCTACCATATGCTTTTAATGCCTTTCCTTCCAATACGTCCATTATTTAGTAAGAAATACTCTTTAGGTCCTTCCAACTCTTGCTTCCGTAAGTAATCTCCCTTGTTTTATGCATTGACAAAAATAACCTTGTTTATCCCTATTTCTTTTCAGCTTTCCTGTCGCATATACAGATGTCCAATGTTATCATGCATATTCCCAATGTGCATATCTTTTACAACACCGAGTTATTAGCAGTTTATAGGTATTGACATTAGTGTTCGCCTTACCAATTGTTTGTTCTTTTAATGTAAAGTTCACCTTCTTTCTCGGTTCCTTCTCTTGCTTTCTGAGCAGTTACGTTCGATTCCATACTTATATGATCATCTTAAGTTCAAAGTTTTTCAGGTTAGAAATTCATTTTCATTTTCCGTTCTTTGATGCACCTCCAGTTCATCATCGGCCAACAGGAGAAGGTAATTATTCTGAAAATATTACTGACTTAATTCTCCAACAGACCGCCAATTTTCTATTAAAGAAGTTTCAACTATTCGAATGGTTCTCCCAGGACAATTTTTTTTCATGCCTGTAATCGGAGTCAACCGACGTTCTTCATATAAACCAGAGGTTCTCAATCTTTTTTCAGTGATGGCACCCTAACTAATGTAATTATTACCGTGGCACCCCTTCTTCACCATCCCACCATATCACATGAATTAACTTCTTATTCAATGAATATTATTATTATCCATACTCAAACCAAAATCAGCACACCGTACATGCAAAAATATGCTGAACAAGACAGCGCATATAAGAAAAATTAGGTAAACTTCAGCGTTGTGAATGCAGATTGACATAAAAGAAAAACAAGATAATCACCTTTATATATACTGTATATATATGTATATATGTATATGTATATATATATATATATATATACACACACATACATACATGTATGCATATATATATATATATATATATATACATATATATATATATATATAATATTTGTAATAGCCACAATGCTCTCTTAACTTCTGGCTATTAAAATTACATATGTATCTGGTAAAAGTGACCAGTAGATTCTAGATACAATATATATATATATATATATATACATACATACATACATACATATATATACATGTTTACATATATACATTAGCACATACATACATACATACATGCATATATATATATATATATATATATTTATATATATATATATATATATATACTGTATATATATATATATATATACATACATATACATATTTATATATATACATACATGCATATATATATATATATATATGTGTGTGTGTGTATATATATATATATATATATATATGACTATTTATCACATCACCGTGATTCATATACAATCAGAAAGCTACAAACGTCCTTTAATAGCCAATTCACTCTACCTCGGGAATAATATATTTTCATATATGTTACCGAAGGGGAATTTTTTAGTTGATAATAAGTCCACCGTCCCGTGGGGTCGAACCAGCGACGGACGAGGAATCAGGACTACAGTGACACACTAACGCAGTCGGTGGACTTATTATCAACTAAAAATTTCCCCTTTGGTAACATATATGAAAATATATTATTTCCGAGGTAGAGTGAATTGGATATTAAAGGACGTTTGTAGCTTTCTGATTATATTTATATATATATATATATATATACATATTTATATATATACATACATGCATATATATATATATATATATATGTATATATATATATATATGTATATATATATATATATATATATACATATATATATATATATATATATACATATATATATATATATATATATGTATATATATATATATATATACGAGTATATATATATATATATATATACATATACATATACATATACATATATATAATATATATATATATATATACATATATATCACAAATTACCACAGGTGAAAAATAAGAAAAGGGGTGTAGGTCCTGACCAGTTTCGACTTTATTTCCAAGCCATTGACGAAGGACTGATACAGAGTATGAGAAGTCACAAATATATATACTACAAGAACAGTACTGACGAACATACACAACCGTTAGAGACTACATATCCCCACTCAGGCCGGTGTCGAGGTAGGAGTGGCCTTTTAAAACTCATTTGGCTAAAAATCACAATATACTCTCAGGGGACATTGCTGATAAACAGACCATGCGCCACCTCGGATCCACACCTGACAGGTGTCACGGAGGCGGAGTTTGGAAACTCATTAACATTACTACCCTCGTACTGTGTTTACAAATATGATAATCCTATTTTCATACATCTCTACTGCCTACCTTAAAGTTTAAACAATTTACAAATTTCTTTTGATATTAAAGGAACAAGTTTATACATCCCTTGACTGATATTCATATTATGGTTGTAACTTTCTTTTATAAAGCTAGATTCAGTGATGTTCCTTTCCAGTGCATTATTAGAATATACAATCATTTTTGCCCCTTCCCAGTTGATAGCATGATTGTTCTTACTAACATGTACAAATATACCACTGTTCCATTGTGCATATCTCACACATTTCTTATGCTGTTCAATTCTTTTTTCCAGTGCTTTCCCGGTTTGGCCAATATAAAAGTTGTCACAAGACTTACACAGAATTTTATATACACACCCTTTAGTATTGTCAGGGGAGTTCTTGATAAGTACATTTTTCATTGTTGTATTGTTCTTAAATGCGACATTAACACCAAAATTCTTAAGAAGATGAGGGATATCTTTCATATTATTATTATAAGGCAAAACAAGCAAATTTTTTGTGTTGTAAGGTTCTTTCTGGTTTTGATACATAGTCTTTTTTGCCGCTTCAAATGCACTGTTTAATACACGTATGGCGGTTCTCTCGTGGATGACTGGAGACTGGAGTCTGGAGTCGGGAGTCGGACAGAAATGAAGGGTGAGCTCTCAGCATTGTTACCACACGCCCACGTGGAGGACTGTCTCTGTAGGACTCTTACCTCATGTCTTCTGCCCCACAACTAACTAACTGCTGCTTACTGCTCCTTTCCCTTATAAGGAACGCAGCCGGGGCTATGAATCGTGTCCAAGGATGAATCACGGCCAGGTGTTCAGCGATTCTCAGGGGGGGTGGGGGTCCCAGGTCCTGCGGGTATAGGACAATTCGGGCAGCTTAATTTGCCTTTAGGAAGGCCGTCTTAAGAGGATTAGTTGGGGTAAACCTCTTAAAAGGGAGAAGCATGAAATATCTTCGTAGCTCCTGTTATCTGTGTCATCTCAATATCTGTGCCAGGTAACAATGGACAGATCAGAATGTTGATAGTGGGCTCTGATTTCTAGTCAATAAACAAAGGGGTAGATTAGGTGGGGGGGGGGAAGGTGCACTGTGCGAGACTGCTGAGTTATCATAATATATATATATATATATATATACACACACACACACACACACACACATATATATATATATATATATATTATGATAACTCAGCAGTCTTGCACAGTGCACCTTCCCTCCCCCACCTAATCTACCCCTTTGTTTATCGACTAGAAATCAGAGCCCACTATCAACAGTCTGATCTGTCCATTGTTACCTGGCACAGATATTAAGATGACACAGATAACAGGAGCTAGGAGGATATTTCATGCCTCTCCCTTTTAAAAGGTTTACCACAACTAATCCTCTTAAGACGGCCTTCCTAAAGGCAAATTAAGCTGCCCGAATTGTCTTACACCCGCAGGACCTGGGAACCCCCCCCCCCCCCAAGAATCACTGAACACCTGGCCGTGATTCATCCTTGGACACGATTCATAGCCCCGGCTGCGTTCCTTATAAGGGAAAGGAGCAGTAAGCAGCAGTTAGTTAGTTGTGGGGCAGAAGACATGAGGTAAGAGTCCTACAGAGACAGTCCTCCATGTGGGCGTGTGGTAACATTGCTGAGAGCTCACCCTTCATTTCTGTCCGACTCCCGACTCCAGACTCCAGTCTCCAGTCATCCTCGAGAGAACCGCCATACGTGGGATCTTCCCTAGTCCTTATTTCGTCAGAGACCAGCTTCCCTAAGGTAAAGTGGAGTAAAGACTTTTCGGTCACGAAAGTTTACCCTTTAGAAAGCCTGGAGTACCGGCATTTCATTTCTGTCCTTATGCCAGTTTATCCCATGCCATTTCCAATGTCCTGTGTTCGAGTGTAAAAGTGGTCATTCATTCCTTGAGTCTTTGGCGCCCTCAGTGCAAACTCGAGTCATATTCTGTGTTAAATTGTTCCATTACTGGTGTGTAATGTGTAAATCTCTCTTGCAGAGGGACCCATTCTCAGTGGACTCATCTTGGCCTGTGCCCTGTCTTTATTCAAGACTCCAGCCGAAGGATCTTCAGGCGTTGCAAGCCCTTAATCAATTTACTTATCCATTTTCCCTTCAAATGTTTGCTTTTGTAAATATGATTCTTTAATTTAGCCAAAGTGTTTACATAACATTTCCTTATGAAGTAGAGCATTCAGCTCCTAATTTCTCCCCTTTTTCTTATTTTTTTTACTATTTCCCTTCACGCAAATCAGAACTCCAAGGCAAGTTAAATAAAGATACCGTTGACGGCCTGTAAAATACCATCAACCCAGGGAAATACATAAATATATATATATATATATATATATATATATACATATACATATATACACACACACACACACGCATATATATATATATATATATATAGCGGATAAAGGGGGTGGTTTAAATATGTAAATATAAAATCAATATGAAATGACCAGGATCATATCATTAAACTTTGCATTTTTAAGTGAAAAGGTCGAGATGGAAAAAATGCATTTTCAGTATTTAATAAATTTAAATTTAAATGGTTAGACATTTATGAATACATATAATTTAAAATGAAATAAATTTCACTGTAGCAGCTGGTGGTGGAATGACGTAAACGAGTCCTCGAATGATTAAGAATGTCAAGCGAGGACGAAGAAATGCACTTTTGTACGAGATTAAGGTTCACAACTGCGAGGGCTCAACCTTCTTCCCTTCACTCATCCGCTAAAAAATACAAAGTAAAGGAGAATCAACCACGGGAAAAATCAGACAAAAGATACAACACTAACAAAAAGTAACTAAAATAAACCAACAAAAAATCAACACGAATCAAAATATCAATTACTGCAATCGCATGACTAAAATCTACAATTTTCATTTAAATCAATAAAATCTTGAAATCAACGAATCACCGAAAACAGCAATTAACTAATCACGAAAATCACCTTACGTAAGTATTTGCTTAAATCAACATGATCACAAAAGCTCTCAAATTATCAGTAAAACAAATAGTAAATTCAACGAGTAGTCAAATACCTAAGAAATAAAATTATAGACTGCATTGAAATCATAAGTTCAATCTAGCAAGAATTTAATAAATTAAAATACTTGAAATTATTTTCAAAACACTGGCATATAGAATATGTGACGCAAGAACAAGCATTAAAGCCCCTTATGCTTACCCTGTTGCGATAACAGTTCTGGCGAGTGTGGAAAAAATCGTTCAATAGACGATCATCGCTAAGCAGCGTCCGGATCCCATCCTCGATGAATTAGTGTGTAATTATGCCCATGTTAGAGGAAAAATCCATGGTAATTAATCCAGCACTAAATACGGTAGAAATCCAGGACGGAGTCATAAATCCAGCGTGAGTGTATAAATCCTTAAATCCACTTAAATAACGAGAGAGAGGGAAAGAGAGCTGCTCCTCGTCACTCCCGTATGAGGTTATGCTGAAGACTGCTTAACTGTGTGAAAAAACTTCACAAAAACATCAGCGGCAGGCAGATATAACTACTGTAAAGTAGTTACTATTTAAAAGCAAAGGGGCAATTAGCGACACTTCTGTATGCCAAATGTATAAATACTGAACTATTCAAATTAATAATTTGAAGTTTTTTCAATCTGCCCCCCGCGGATTTAAATTTAAATTTTTATACAAGACCAGATTGAGCTAGCTGCTTATTCTTCTCAGAACAAATCAAAGCAGCCCCCCGTTGAATTCTTGCAATATTGTCATTAGAAACATTAGAATCACTCTGAGGTACAAGATTTAAATCTGACTGATCAATATGAGAATCACTTAACACATCACCTTTAACCAAAAGAATAACAGACGATATATCCCTAAAGACAACACTTTTATTACCCTTGACCAATTGTACTTGAACAGCCTCACCAAGAGAATTATAAATAACATCAAGAACTCTAGCTAAAGGGTAATTGGGAGCCTTAACCATTGAATCCTTTATCAAAACTATGTCACCTTTTGAGATTTTAACGTGCTCTCTAGGGTAATATTTATCTCTGTATTTAGTTGCCTGATCTTGCAATCCAAATAAAAATTCATTGTGATAACTATTACGCAATTTCTCTTTAATATGAATTAAACGCTGAAAGTCCTTACCCAAATCAGAAGAGTCATAATCATCAAGTTGACCTTCGTGATATATACATTCCATAACCTGTGTATCATATCCAAACTTCAAAAACTCTGGTGACAGCACCTGAAAATCATCATTCACATTCTGTTCCCTCAATGCGCCAAGTTCAGAAATGGGTTTCTTATTAGCGTAACATATGCGTTGTTTAATTACATGAGAAAATTCCAGAAAATCTAGATTATTATGGATTGCTCCCTGTATTAACTTTCTTACCAGACCAACTCCGGACTCTATGATACCTCCAATACCACGATTCAGAGAACCACGAGGATACTGTGAAAATTCAGTGACATCGACACCCCTCTGATTGAAGAATTCCTGCACCTCACTTGCCTTCAGACATTCCTCAATCCATGTGAATGCACCACCAAGATTTGAGCCAGAATCTGAAAATACTTTGTTAGGCAAACCATAGCTGTAAACATGATTTTGAAAAGCCAATAAAAATCCTTTAGAATCAGCTGAAGTCACTATTTCAACATTAATCATGTTAGACCAAATACATTTAAAGATTACCCCATAGGTTTTAACTTTGTCACTTCCATACCTTGTGAAATATGGCCCAAAGTAATCAATGAAACATACAGAAAAAAACCTCTTTATGGGATTCACATTCCACTCTCTATAGTCATTAGCATTAACTTTAACTGGTCTATTATTAAAACGTTTACAGTGGTAACATTCATTCACAACCTTCTTAACTGTTGAAAATCCCTTAAGCAGAAAAAATGCCGGTTTCAATTTATGTAGCACATAGTAAGTACCTGAGTGATTAAACTTCAAGTGAGTGTCCAATATCAGTATTCTACCGAAATCACTATTATTACTAATGAGTATTGGAGTTCTCGACATCATACCTTTAGACATCTTTCCCATCTTACATTTTACTCTAAGAATACCATCAGAGTCACAAAATACATTCATTCTACTAACTAGCTCAGGAATAGACTTTTTTGCTTTCCGTTTTGAAGTGAAAAAATCATGTAAATCTGGAAAGCATTTCTGTTGATCAAGCTTTAGCAAATCGTTACTGCATTTTTGGTAGCTTGCATCTAATAAGGCAATTGACTGCTGGCTCTTAGAATTTATTCTTAATCTTATATTGTTTATGAAAAGCTTAACTTTCATTAGTACTTTAACCGCTTTGTCAAGTGAAGAATACTTAGTTATATCAACAACTGTACCAACTGACATATCTTCAACATTTGCCTTATTTACAACCAGCTTGGGTATATCCACATCATTAATCATGCCTGGATTAGGAATTACAAGCCATTCCAGTAAACTTAAATCTTCCCGTAACATCTCGGGTCCGGTCAAGTAACAAGAGTTTCTCAACTTTGAGAAAGATACTAATCTAGTAGTGAAATCTGCAGCATTTTCATTTGATCCTACGTGAGCTAACTTCACCGAGTGTATAGACTTACAGAGGTCGACAATATTTGTGATTTTATTATTCACATATACACTTCTCTTTTGAAGCTTTGTTCTCAAGTTCTCATAATCAGCTAGCCAACTCAAGGCAATCGTAGAATCTGAAAACAACATTATGTCATTAACTGCAATAGGCACAATACAAGAAGTGAGCATTTTATACAGCTCAAAAGCCCTTTGCAATGCATACTCTACTGCAGTGAGTTCGAGTACAAGCATAGTTCGCCCTCGCAGATTTTTATTCAGAATCTTGTTATGGGCAGATACGAAGGATACCAACTTTGAATCTCTCTCCTGCAAGTAAATAACACATCCAATAAAGTTTTTACTCGCATCACTCATTACAATTATATCAAAAGTAGACTTTCTGCTACCCATATATCTTGGTATCTCTAGCCTTTCACCATTATTGAATTGTGAAGCTATGTTTCTCCATTCATTTAGCTGAGCACCATGAAGAGTAGTATCCCATTTATCTACATAATGCGACTGTAATTGCCTGAGGAAAATCTTACATCTGTTTAAAACAGGCAAGTTAGCATTATTCAAATCAAATATACTCATTACTGAACTCAAAATCTGCCTAGGAGTATCAGCTTCAACATTTAATTTTACACATTTGGCCTTTAGTACATCATTATATCTGTCCCAGCACATGCCAAGAATTTTAACCTCTTGTGGAGTCTCTGTGCCAACTTTACAGTCAATCTCATACTGAAATTGAGAATAATTAGTAACATACTGCTGCAATGGAAATTTATGCTGCTCAAATATTGTACTGGCTTCCCTGTGAACCATTTCAACTTCATCTTCATCTGCGCAGCCAATCAGAAAATTATCAACATAACTGCCTTGGTAGATTCTTTTTTTCAATTCTTGAATTTCTTCAGCATCACCTTCTGTCTCCAATATTAGCATATTATAAAGACTGCACTGCAACAGATATGGAGAAACAGACATCCCAAATATTACTCGCTTTGAGCGATACACAACTGGTGTAAAATCTCTGGATTCAACATCCTTAAACCAATAAAAGAGAAATTTTGAGGAATTCTCATCATCAATGGCCAATCTGTGAAAGGCTTTTGAAATATCAAATCCAAGTACAAACTTGTCAAACCTCATCATGGTCAATGCATCACTTATTTTAAAATTCTTGTTGTAACCTGGGTGAATACATTGATTCAGACTAATGCCTTTACTACCATCAGGTCTCTTTTCTGCAAGATTCGCCATGTAAATAACTCTTACTTTCGTAGTATCTCTTTCTTCTTTAATTACAGGACTGTGGCTAATGAAGAAATATTTAGGAAATTTCCTTTTATATTCTTCAAAATCTTCAACTTTCTCAATGATTCCCAAATCAATTTGTGACTGGAAAACTTCATCAACTCGCTTTAGAACATTACTGTTCATGTATTTCTTCTTCAGACTGCACAGAACCTTGAAAGCAAGTCTCTCATTTGATCCAAGAAGGTCTTTATATCTAGTCAACCAAGGAATTGGTACAACATAACTTCCTTCAGAATCTCTGGAAATGTTGCATAAAATAAAATCCGTCACTTCTTGCTCAGTTTCATTAGTAACACATTCAATAGAATTTTCTTCTTCCATATTTATGAATATCTTACAATTATGACCCAACTGAGAATAATCCGCAACCTCTGCTATATCTGGCATGCTTTCAAAATTACATATTCCATCAAGTGTTGGCACTTCATAGTCAAATCCATCAGAATCAATCTCCATAGTGCCAATGCATGAAGTAGTAGATTCTATTTCTTCAGAAATCTTCCTATCAGACATCAAAGATGTATCTACTGCATCGGAGAGATTCTTAATCCAGTCAGAAATAGAACCAATCAATATTAGTTTATCATCAACTTTGTAAAAAGAAGTCAGTCTGTCTTTTTGACCTAGTACTCCACTCTCCATGCTCATCACACAATGCCAATCTTTTGCACCTATCAGTAGCTTTATATCATCAATGTCATGAATTCTGTTTACACCATTAAATTTGTCATAAGCAACCTCTTTACCACTCTGCCTTAGCAGTTCTATTAATTTAGACATATGAGGAGCTTTCATCTGAATTTTAATCTTAGGAATACAAATGCAAGTAATTTCATAACTTACATCACCAATCTTAAAAGGAAAACTCACTGACTTGGTACAAATCTTTTGATTAGTATTAATCCCCTTGATAATCAAATGTATCTTAGGATCTACTACCTTTAAGTTCAAGAAATCTGCTAAACTTTCCTCAATAAAGGAATTCTGGCTACCTGAATCCAAAACTGTATCCACTTTTACGCGATCATGTTCAGTTGTCACTGTTAGTAATGGTAATAAAGAATCAACAATATCCAAATGACTGGATGCTGTAACAGTTGATGGAATTTCATTAACACTCTCGACAACATTAACCACCTTTGTGGTAGCTTGTTTACTATTACTAGAATCTGTTGGCTTTGAGCTACACAAAAACTCCAGTGTTTACCCTTTTTGCATTTGAAGCATACACCTGAAGTTTGAAATTTGCACCCATTACTATTATGACCTGCTTTTAAGCATTTAAAGCACTTGTGCAATTCTTTCAATCGCTTTATTTTATCAGATACTTACAAGTACTTTGTACAACTGGCAATTTTGTGATCTTTAGCATTACAAAGCATACATGTACTCCTTGTTAAACTAGTATTCAAACTAGTAGCCAATACTGCGGTCTTACATGGACTTCCTTTATTAGTGTTTAATTGAGCGTTATATCTGCTGCAAGCTTCCAAAATTTACCAGTGACATCATCTAAAGTAGGATGAGACTTATTTGTGATCGCAACTATGATATCTTGAAATTTAGTAGGCAGTGAAGACCACACAAAAGAAAGCATAACAGTGTCCAAATCAATAGCATTGGTCTTTCACTGCATCAATCAGCTTCTTAATATGAGCATAAAAAATATATGGATCATCCTTGCCCCAAACAAACCTCAAGTCAGTTAACTCTTTAATGAGGACAAACTTCTGAGGCATTTCATCAGCAAATGCTGCGATCAAATTTGTTTAGCCTGACCAAAAGTTTGCTGGGACACATTTATGGAGCTAATCATAGCCTTTGCTCTACCATGACATTGCTGCTCAAGTAAATTATACCTCTCTACTTCATTTAAATTATACGGAGCAGTCAAGTGTTCAAAAACTTCAAAGAATCGCTTGCATGTAAACTTATCTTCCTTAGAATCTGCAAAATACTGAGCAAATTCAACTTGGGCAAATCAATTCTAGTTCTGCAAGGAGTTTTATTATCAATCTGTAGGAG
>JANJGK010008839.1:0-24651 GCA_039081455.1 Macrobrachium rosenbergii
TACTACAGCAAAGGCCTCTTTGTCCACTACCAGCCATAGCCATTCATTACTACCCCGTGTCTTAAACATTCTGCTGTAAATGCTATCAGATGGAGTCTTCCATCGAACTGGCATCTGTCACCAATGTGAAAGGATGTTTCAAATCAGGAAATTTCAATGCTGGGGGATTCACTAATGCATCCATAACACCCCCATACAAACTGCACATCATCCCTCCATACATCTGTTAAAGGAGATGCTAGAGTAGAAAACTTTTCACAAACATACAAAAAATCCAGAGATGCCTAAGAAAGACCAAATATGTTTTTTTTATTCTTGGGAGTAGCAAAATCTACAATTGCCCTAACTTTATCCTCATTCACTTTAATACCCTTCTTAGAAATGACATGACCCAAATATACTCTGCTTCTTCAGAAAATTACACTTAACTAATTTTATCTTCAAATTCGTTAACCTAAGCCTCATAAAAACCTCCCTAAGAACATCTAAATGTTCTTCTACTAAATCAGTGGCAACTAATATATTGTCCATGTAGAGGAGTATAGATTTCCCTAAGAAGCCATGCTTCCCCGACACGCTGGATGACCCAGTAACAAAGTATTCCCCAAAACAGCCCCTCGTATAACCACAAATGGTTTCTGTAAAAGTTCTATCCCCAAGAGATAAATCCATGTCTACGTATCCCAAAACACGTAATCTATTTGCTTGAAGATCACATACCGTTTCTTTAGCAGGTCTCAAAGAACGATTGGAAAACATTGATAGGAACAACTCATAATTCATCAAATTAATAGAGGTGCCTGTATCTATAAAAATACTCACATTAACCCCATACACAGACCCTTTTAACCACAAGAAACACCCATCACGTTTTCCTTTACAACTGATCGGTGTCCCGACAATGCTCACCGACCATTAGATCCCCTCAAAACAAACCCTTGAGGAACTTTCTTATCTAAGCTTCCAAAATTCTGAAATGTAGGCCTGACATTATACTATTTAAGAGACAGACAAGACCAACAAGGGTGACCATAACTCCTACAACCGCCACAATATTTAACACAGCAAAACCTCTAATTGGTGTCCCTGTATATTGCAATAATAATAATAATAATAATAATAATAATAATAATAATAATAATAATAATAATAATAATAATAATAATAATAATAATCTTTATTGCGGCTCAGGGCCATATACATGGAAGATACAAATACAATACACACAATCTAGATACATAATGTAATATGACAAAAATAATTTTCGGCAGTATCCACTCGGTTGCTGAAGAAACAGAAAATATAGAATTCATAATAATTGGTAATGACAGTAATTATACAGGGAATAATAGAAAAAGAATTAAAAATGGTAACAATAAAAATACAGATTGCAGACGATTAATTTCCATCTGGAGACCTTAGGTGGTTACAGAAGTCAGATCCAGAAGGCAAAATACGAGTATTGAAAATTGCAAAACTCTACAGTGATATAAAACACAGAAATAATAAGTGAAGATACCAAAAATAACAAGGAGATAATAATAATAATAATAATAATAATAATAATAATAATAATAATAATAATAATAATAATAATAATAATAATAATAATAATAATAATAACACTAGGCACGATCCAAGATCACTGAAATGAATCTTTAAAAACTAGATGCCGAGGTAGCTCCAGGACTCATGCAAAGAGTGTGCAACTAGAAACAGCGCACATAGTGAGAAAAGTGATGGACTCCTAAGGAGGCAGGATGCAACCCGGAACTCCACATTATAAAACCACCCAGGTCGAATAGGATGACTGTGATAGAAAAAAAAATAATATTGATAATGACAGATTCTGGAGATGACACCTAATAATTTCAAAAACAGAGAATACGGCATTTTAGGAACAGAGGCCTCATGATTCCATCTATCCCACAATTTAGATCTGTTTGCCTCACTGCTTAGGATGCTTTGTATAAGCGTATTGCTGCTGTTTCTCAGTCGGGTGATCAGACTGGACATTGTTCGCCTCGCAATGATTTTCAGATTATCCAGGCATTTTCTATGAATATCTGCGTGGCGGAGTGATAGCGAGGGGTGTTTGTGAGGCGTCTCAGAATCTCATTGTGAACAACAGTGATACGTCTCATGGCCTCTCAGGTATAGTTCGTCCAAAGGGAACACCCATATATACTGTAGCAGTATGAGTGGAAGAGCAGCAGTTTCATCTCTCGGTGACAGGACGCAAACCTCCTTGCAATCATGTAGCCAGTTACACATAGTTTACGATGCCTCTGTTCTATTTCTGTTGTATCTTTTAGGCCGTCCGTGATAATGTGGCCCAAATATGGGAATTCATGCACGAATTCCAGACGATGATTTTCCTATGAAAATTAGTGGTTCTGCAATATGCTTAAGCAATCTCGGGAGCAGCGACACACACTGGGTCTTGGTTTCATTGTATAACATATCAAATTCCTCTTCATATTGGCGGCAAGTGTCGATGAATCGCTGGAGACCTTGCACTGATGGTGAAATCAGAACCATATCGTCGGCGTAACGGAGATTGTTCATTGTTGTTACGTTGATAGTGCATCCGATTAGGAGTGAGTTCAGTTTGACATTCAGGGCATCTGCATACGTGTTAAACAGGTATGGAGAGAGAATGCCCCCATACCGGAGCCCGTTTAGGGAGCCAAAGGTGTACGATAGTACGTTACCCCATTTGTCACAGAATTGCTGTGTGGACAACCAACACATAAAATGCCAATTAGACATAGGGGTGTGCTTCGTTTGTGCAGCTTCAGGAAGAGCTTTAGGTAGTTTACTCTATCAAATGCTTTTCTCACATCTACAAAACATAGGAAAACAGGAGAGGCTGATGATAGGTAAGAGTTCAGCAATTCTTTCAGGATGCAGATGCAGGTGTCGGTTGAGTGGTCTGCTTTAAAGCCAAACTGGTTATCAGTAGTGTGTAGAAAGGGAGAAGTCTCACCAGAAGAACAGACTCAAGTATCTTTGCCGCAATTGTAGTTATTGCAACCGGGCAATAATTGCCAGGGTCAGCTGCATCCTTTAACTTGTTTTTTTTATTAATGGTATTAAGTGAACTAAGAGTAGGGTGTCTAGGAGAAACTGGTGAATTATGCACGCACTGAATAGAGTAGGTAGCAAAATGTACATTATCGGACGGCAGAATTTGAAAGCTTCAGCAGGTAGACCATCACAGCCAGGCTATTTATTATTAGGTAGGTTGTTTATGGCATCGATGATGTTGCCTGGCGTAATATGATCGGTGAAATGAAATTGAATATTATCAGTAAGGAGGTTATTTACATCCCTTCGGGAGTCTTGATTGTTAATGCAATTCAAGATAGTGCTGAAGTGATCGTCCCATATTCTTGCGATAGCTTCGTCAGCGACGGCTTCTCGTAATCTCTGTGATAGCTTTTCAGTTGGGATTTAGGAAATGAATGTCCTTCCAAAGACGGGTATAATCACCAGATTCTAATTTTCTAGACATTGCATCAGCTCTTAGTTGCTTTTCATTCAGTCTGCAATGCTTAAGGGCAAGTTTGAACTGGGCTCTCGCCTGCCTCATTAGCAGTGCAAAGTGTCCTTCCCTCGGGCTACCATTTTGCCTACACAGTAGAAACATTTCTTTCTCGTGAATGTGTATAAAGATCTTTAACCAAGTCATTCCATCCAGGTACATTACGAGAGTTGCCTTGATGAGATCTAAAGGCATCCATGCCGGAGGAGAGCATAGCAGAAATTATATTCGAATAGAGTTCTTTCAGATCTCTCCTGTGATGATCATTTCTACATTTTGGGTTAGTGCACAGTAAGGCGCCTGCTGGTTGAGCTATTGACTGTAGTCTGATTTCTGTGGTTTCCCTAAAGGATTTGGTTTTCTGTTGGTTTTCAAAATTCCAGTTAACTGCAGGTGGGTGATCAGTTAGGGGATTCACGGTAGGGAGGGATGGGGTACTGAATGACACCTGTAGGAGGATGTGATCATTGCCCATTGCTAGATCGTAGCGAATGATGCAGGTCACAATAGAATCATGAAGTTGGGGGGATATGATGCAGTGGTCCAGCCAGGAGGTTGTAACTGTGTCCATTCTGTTGTGTACATAGGTATAGGAGGAGGGAGGGAGGAGCATTACATCGCTAATTTGGAGAGCTTGATTTTGACAGAAGGGAGTAGGTTCATTATAAAATTGTTTTGTGGGGTGAGAATTAGGGATTATCGTTCTGGAGCTTTTTCTTTTTCCCGGGATTCCGGGATAAAATTAGTCCTAATCCTGGGATCCCGGGAAATCCCGGGATTTTTAATTGTCTAAAATTGCACATTATACCTTGTTTCCCTTTCAGGTTTTTTATGTGCTTAGCATTACTAGATATGCAGAAATATTACTGTAGATTGACTGTCTTATTAATTTCACCTAATGTTTAATTACAGCATACACTTTGTTTGTCAACAAAGTAAGAGGAATAAGAACAAGAGTTAAAATATGCTTCGTTTCCTACTTTATTTTTGTTCTGCTTCCAAATTCCAGTGCAAATAAAAATGTAAATTATAGCTCATTATCATTGATAAAAAAAAATACATTTGTTTTCGTTTATACTCAGTGAAATGAAAAGAGTACTTAATGACAGAAAATGTAGTAAAAATAGATGAAGAAAAATTAAATGTATGCATTCTTTATTTATAACATGAAGTAAATGAATTAGAAGTTTCTCATAGAACAAGATCTTTCAGTATATAACACGACACAGTGGACGGTACCCCACACGGGCTGCAGTCACTCATCACAAACACTTCTTGTTCAAAACCTGCTGCAAACTTGTTCAAAGCATACACTCTGCTGGGACTGCTTCGCGTGATTACCGTCCCAAATATACAAAATAAAGCATTAGGTAAGCAGTAATACTACGTTTCCACATGATATAGAAGGAATATGTTCCTCTTGAAAAATCTGCAAACTTATACATGATTATTTTGTCACGGTTTTATACCCCTGTCCCCTATAGATTTAGTTACTGCAATAAACTGGAAACACTGAAACAGACGCTTTATCTTCCCTCCATATATTTATTTGACAGGCCTTATCTTGCAAAAGCGTTGCAACTTTAAATTTTACAAGACTTTAGCAATATTACAAGATTTTTTGCAATTTTAGCAAGATGCTGTTGATGGGAAAATACAATTCACTGAAAATATAAAGTATTTTATATAAATATCAAAACAGTGACATAATCTAGACATCTATCATTATTATCATGAGGATAATGACAGAAATTGTCTGTATTTATAGTATATAAAAATATAAACAGAACAACAAGTCCACAACCATCCTGCAGTCAAATTTGTCCCTATTTTTGTACTTAATTTTTATCCCGGGATTTCCCAGGATTTGCAAAAAATATCCCGGGATTATTAAACCTTGAAAATTGTCGGGGATCCCGGGATCCCGGGAAACAAACCCTAGTGAGAATTAAGGTCCCCAATTATACAAATATGATCAGCAGTAGAATCGTGAATAATGCTGTGTAACTCACCTCGGATCATGCAACATTGATCAAAATTATTGTTCTTTTCCCAGGGCATATAAGCATTAGTTATTAGGATCTTAGAGTCCCCTACTGTCACTTGAAGCCCCAGCAATCTATCACTCCTATAGGTCAACACATTCACCGTACTCTCTAGCGATTTGTGCCACAGGATGGAAAGGCTCCCTTTCGGGCAACCAGCTACAATGTGATCTGTAACTTGCATCGATGAGGTCGAGAAAGCTCTGAAGTCTTCATGCACTGAATCGCAGTTGGCAAGGTCATGAGGCCAGAGGAGTATTTCTTGTAATGCAATGATGCCTTTGAAGTTTTTGCAGAACTTGTTTAAGGGAGGGATGCTCCGCTTGAGGCCAAAAATATTCCAAGAGATTATATCTAGTGTATCCATGGTGACTCATGAAGATGGGAAGTGAATGAGTTGATCATTTGGGTGGATGTGGGGTTGGCCAGCGGGGGTGGGCATTCACTCGGCTTGGGAGGACGGCTGGCACTTGTGGTAGAAGGTGAGTCTATGCCTGAACTCCTACTTGGGGTGTCAGTAAGTTCCCTGGTGGGGGGGGGGGGGGGGGGGGGCAGGGTTGTTCCCGTATTAAGTTGTATCTTGAGACTTTTATGTTAATAGCGAAATTTTTGCCTTTAAGAACATCAAGGTGGTAAAATAGGCAAGTAATCCTGTAGGTCCGAGAACTCAACCCAACCATCGAACTCTAGCTCTTCCAAATTTCAACAAAACCCTTCAAACTGCGGACTGAATTTCCGCGCCCTGCACAACCATAGGCTGACCTAAGGAATATCCAATCATTGTCCCTTCTAGCCATTTTCACTGCTTTCCTCTTTGTAAATAAATCCACTGACTCACTCTTTGCTGATCACAAATATAAAATTTCCCAAGTTATGTGGAAGGAAACCCCTCAAAGAAAAACACAAAAGAACAATTCTCCCCAAAAAATTCCCACATTGGAAGAACCCCACAATGTTAATTCCCTTTACTCCAACAATTAATCTCCTAAATCAAAACAAAGTACTATTTAGACCCACAAGCAAATCAAAACCCCACGGGAAAAAAGACACAGACGGATCGAGAGCACAGCTGACTGTAAAGTAGGTCAAGATGAAAATTGAGTCTTCAATGCAAACAAAAAACACACAGCCGACACTCAAGTAAAGGAAGCGGAAGTCTACCCTCATGTAAAGAAAACAGGACTTGATCAAAAGGAAGAGAGAGAGAGAGAGAGAGAGAGAGAGAGAGAGAGAGAGAGAGAGAGAGAGAGAGAGAGAAAGAGAAAGGAAGAGAAATGAATCCCCTCCCTTTAGTGCAATACCTCCCCCGAGTCTCCCCAACACATCCATGATCTGCAGAAGCACAGGCACACACACATAAAAACGCTGAGCGCTAAAACCTTTAACCACAGTTATTAAGGCAAAAATTGCCGAGTAAGCTCACACCCAGCACAGCAACAGCTCCCCCCCTTGCATAAGTAATGTTTGCAAATAATAACCTAATAACTGTCAAATAAATAATTTTCCAATAATCAAGGTCCCCAGAAATAATGCAGTAATTAAATAATCCCCTTATTAAACCCTAAATGCTGATGCGAACAGCCGGTTGCTAAAAAAAAAAAAAACACATAAGCCATGCCCCAAACTCACATGAGTTTCATAGAGAATGGGAGGAAGGCGAGAAACTCTGCTCAACTATGACATCGCCAACGCGTCACTCAGGGGATCACATCACTCCTGCCAATGCCCAATATAAGTTGCAGCACAATAAAAAAAATAAAAAAAAAACCAATCCACTCGCTCCCCCTCAACAGGTTTGTTCACTTCAAATCTGACACTATAATTAAAAAAAAAAAAAAAATAATAACACCTATGTACCCCCCTGCTTGACAGCCACAGTGCAAAATCCTTCCACCAAAGAAAGAGAGAGAAAAAAACACAGAAATACACTTGCATGTTTGTGCATGTCACATAAGTGGTCAAGATACCGCAATTAAACACACTGCGCACACTAGACTCTTCCCCAAACATTTCCCAAGATAAATCAATGTCCAGAAATATCTATAAACACACCAAAAACGCTCACCCCACGATGCATCATTAAACACACACTGACACCTGTGCCCGAGAAAGACTGACCAGAGTGCATTTCACACCTCCCCCCTAAACCGAATTGCTGAGCCATCAAATCCCTATTCTGAGATGCCACTATCACCAACCACTATAATCCATCCAGCATAACAACTGCTAGTTAGATATGTCTCTTCGGAAGTGTAATCCATAACCTATCTATTTATCTATTTGACTATCTATTTACTATATATTCACGCTGTCGCCACTCTTACCAAGGTTCCTATGCATTGACAAAACACTTACCTCAGCTGTTATGGTAGCTCTGGCTGGCTCGACATACTCTCTATCCATCCTAAAAACAAAGGATTACTGAATTAAAATGCTGAGATAAAAAACTAGACTTTATTTGGAAAATTAAAGAAAGCACTTCAACTAAAGCTACAGTCATGAAATGTAGTCTCTCACACCCCACAAAAATGGAAGTCATAACTAGAGGAAACCCAGACCCACATTCAATCGAATTAGTGATTTGAAACCAACCAATACTAGTAACTAACACCCTGGTCACCCAAAAAAAAAGTCATGATTACTCTAAAATATCGTATGTTAAAAAAGAACACCAACGTACATGTCCTCACAGGACTCAACAAGAACTCATTCTAAGACCATGGGGAAACCATCCCTCAAAGTGGCTGTCTTATTCACAAACACAGCTCAAAAGAGAGATCACATCAGCCGCAAATCGAAGTGAATACCCATTCTATGGTTCCTCTATAATACACACACTAGAGAATGCACGTACGCACACATCCATTTGATGACCCCTCCCCTGAAGTGTGATGTCACCGTCAAGTTCAATGTTCCGAAGGAACTCTGCCTTCTGAACCCACAGATATCACAAAGCTACCATTTATCTGTCACGTTTTCCTCAAGTATCTTGATCATGACCGGAAGCCATGAATAAGTAAGTTGGAACCCGTTGTCTCTAACCATGGAAAATACCAGCGTCAACATAGAAGCCACTTCCACAAGACAATACGTTTTCACAGGCCACCAATTAGTCAGCTTGATCAGTTCGTGCACCTGCAGACATCAGGAATATATATATATATATATATATATATATATATATATATATATATATATATATATATATATATATGTGTGTGTGTGTGTGTGTGTGTGTGTGTGTGTGTGTGTATGTGTGTATATATATATATATATATATATATATATATATATATATATATATATATATATATATATATATATATATATATATGTATATATATATATATATATATATATATATATATATATATATATATATATATATATATATATATATATATATATAAACATACATATGTATATCACACATAACCACAGGTGAAAAATAAGACACGGGGTGCAGGTCTTATTTTTCACCTGTGGTTATGTGTGATAAATGAATCACGTACAAAAGTGATAATAATCATCACATGTATATATATATATATATATATATATATATATATATATATATATATATATATATATATATATATATATATATATGTGTGTATATATTCAGTGCGTGCATAATTCACCAGTTTCTCCCAGATACCCTACTCTTAGTTCACTTAATACCGTTAATAAAAAACAAGTTAAAGGATGCAGCTGACCCTGGCAATTATTGCCCGGTTGCAATAACTACAATTGCGGCAAAGATACTTGAGTCTGTTCTTCTGGTGAGACTTCTCCCTTTCTACACACTACTGATAACCAGTTTGGCTTTAAAGCAGACCACTCAACCGACACCTGCATCTGCATCCTGAAAGAATTGCTGAACTCTTACCTATCATCAGCCTCTCCTGTTTTCCTATGTTTTGTAGATGTGAGAAAAGCATTTGATAGAGTAAACTACCTAAAGCTCTTCCTGAAGCTGCACAAACGAAGCACACCCCTATGTCTAATTGGCATTTTATGTGTTGGTTGTCCACACAGCAATTCTGTGACAAATGGGGTAACGTACTACCGTACACCTTTGGCTCCCTAAACGGGCTCCGGTATGGGGGCATTCTCTCTCCATACCTGTTTAACACGTATGCAGATGCCCTGAATGTCAAACTGAACTCACTCCTAATCGGATGCACTATCAACGTAACAACAATGAACAACCTCCGTTACACCGACGATATGGTTCTGATTTCCCCATCAGTGCAAGGTCTCCAGCGATTCATCGACACTTGCTGCCAATATGAAGAGGAATTTGATATGTTATACAATGAAACCAAGACCCAGTGTGTGTCGCTGCTCCCGAGATTGCTTAAGCATATTGCAGAACCACTAATTTTCATAGGAAATCATCGTCTGGAATTCGTGCATGAATTCCCATATTTGGGCCACATTATCACGGACGACCTAAAAGATACAGCAGAAATAGAACAGAGGCATCGTAAACTATGTGTAACTGGCTACATGATTGCAAGGAGGTTTGCGTCCTGTCACCGAGAGATGAAACTGCTGCTCTTCCACTCATACTGCTACAGTATATATGGGTGTTCCCTTTGGACGAACTATACCTAAAAGGCCATGAGACGTATCACTGTTGTTCACAATGAGATTCTGAGACGCCTCACAAACACCCCTCGCTATCACTCCGCCACGCAGATGTTCATAGAAAATTGCCTGGATAATCTGAAAATCATTGCGAGGCGAACAATGTCCAGTCTGATCACCCGACTGAGAAACAGCAGCAATACGCTTATACAAAGCATCCTAAGCAGTGAGGCAAAAAGATCTAAATTGTGGGATAGATGGAATCATGAGGCCTCTGTTCCTAAAATGCCTTATTCTCTGTTTTTGATATTATGAGGTGTCATCTCCAGAATCTGTCATTATTAATATTATTTTTTTTTTTTATCACAGTCATCCTATTCGACTGGGTAGTTTTATAATGTGGAGTTCCGGGTTGCATCCTGCCTCCTTAGGAGTCCATTACTTTTCTCACTATGTGCGCTGTTTCTAGTTGCACACTCTTTGCATGAGTCCTGGAGCTACCTCGGCATCTAGTTTTTCCAGATTCATTTCAGTGATCTTGGGATCGTGCCTAGTGTTATTATTATTATTATTATTATTATTATTATTATTATTATTATTATTATTATTATTATTATTATTATTATTATTATTATTATTATTATTATTATAATCTTCTTATTTTTGGTATCTTCACTTGTTTTTTCTGTGTTTTATATCACTGTAGAGTTTTGCAATTTTCAATACTCGTATTTTGCCTTCTGGATCTGACTTCTGTAACCACCTAAGGTCTCCAGATGGAAATTAATCGTCTGCAATCTGTATTTTTATTGTTACCATTTTTAATTCTTTTTCTATTATTCCCTGTATAATTACTGTCATTACCATTATTATGAATTCTATATTTTCTGTTTCTTCAGCAACCGAGTGGATACTGCCGAAAATTATTTTTGTCATATTACATTATGTATCTAGATTGTGTGTATTGTATTTGTATCTTCCATGTATATGGCCCTGAGCCGCAATAAAGATTATTATTATTATTATTGCAATATACAGGGACACAATTAGAGGTTTTGCTGTGTTAAATATTGTGGCGGTTGTAGGAGTTATGGTCACCCTTGTTGGTCTTGTCTGTCTCTTAAATAGTATAATGTCTGGCCTACATTTCAGAATTTTGGAAGCTTAGATAAGAAAGTTCCTCAAGGGTTTTTTTTGAGGGGATCTAATGGTCGGTGAGCATTGTCGGGACACCGATCAGTTGTAAAGGAAAACGTGATGGGTGTTTCTTGTGGTAAAAGGGTCTGTGTATGGGGTTAATGTGAGTATTTTTATAGATACAGGCACCTCTATTAATTTGATGAATTATGAGTTGTTCCTATCAATGTTTTCCAATCCTTCTTTGAGACCTGCTAAAGAGACAGTATGTGATCTTCAAGCAAATAGATTACGTGTTTTGCGATACGTAGACATGGATTTATCTCTTGGGGATAGAACTTTTACAGAACCATTTGTAGTTATACGAGGGGCTGTTTTGGAGAATACTTTGTTACTGGGTCATCCAGCGTGTCGGAGAAGCAAAATCTCGGTTCATATAGGTGAATATGGTATAACTGTTGGATCACCTGGTGTTTTTTGTGCCTTACGAGGGGATGGATGTGAGTGAAGTGGATGATGGTAATGGATCGGGTGTACACAAGAATTTGAGGGTGGATTCTGAACATGTTTCGGTGGGTAGGAATGTTATAAGGGAGTTTTGTCGGATGATGTGGTTCTTGGTCCTGGTATGGTTGCTATGGTGAAAGTTCGAGTGAAAGGAGTGCATAAGTCCAGACAGGTGTGTGGATGAGTGTAGAGAAAAGCTGAAAGGGGTAGTGTGTACGGATTCTATAAACAACGTATCAATTTCAGGGGATACTTGGGTGGAATAGCTAGACTAAATGATTCAGTCCGGAACCATCAGAAGGGTATTTATGCAATCGACTTTGTTGACTGGGTCGATGAAGATAATTCGGTTGCTAATTTTGGGGAATTGTCTAGATTTTCAGAAGCAGATTTACAGGCTAGGAGGCAGGCTTTTAAGAATCATTTAGTCAATGCTGATTTTAAAGATTATGTTGAGGGCGTGGAAAATGTTCTGGCTGAGCTTCCGGACATAGTCGCACTTAGAGGGCATAAGTTAGGGTTAACAAATGTGTTAGAACACAAGGTTCATTTAGAGGATAAGCCTAAGCCTATTTTTGTCCCTTCATATAGGATTCCTTTTAAGACTAGAGAACAGGTAGAGCAAGAGGTTAATAAGTGGGAGGAGGAAGGCGCTGTTAGGCCCAGTTCCTCGCCTTTTAATTTCCCATTGTTAGCAGTGCCTAAGAAGGATAGTTCAGTCTGAGTTTGTGTGGACTTTAGGAATTTCAACGAGAAAACAATTCCTGATCGTCACCCGGTGTCATGTTTGCCAGATTTATTTGTTGAGATTGGGGGCAAGAATATTCATTCTTCAATTGATCTGATGCAAGGGTACTTGCAAGTACCGCTTAGCGAGGAGAGTCGAAAGTACATGGTTTTCTCTTTGCCAAAGGGGCATTATGAGTTTATGTGAATGCCGTTTGGTTTATCAGGTACTCCCATGAAATTTACTAGGCTAATGAATACAGTTTGGCATGGCTTCTTAGGGAAATCTATATTCCTCTACATGGACAATATATTAGTTGCCACTGATTTGATAGAAGAACATTTAGATGTTCTTAGGGAGGTTTTTATGAGGCTTAGGTTAGCGGATTTGAAGATAATATTAGTTAAGTGTAATTTTCTGAAGAAGCAGAGTATATTTGGGTCATGTCATTTCTAGGAAGGGTATTAAAGTGAATGAGGATAAAGTTGGGGCAATTGTAGATTTTGCTACTCCCATGAGTAAAAAACAGATTTGGTCTTTCTCAGGCATGGCTGCATTTTTTTGTAGGTTTGTTAAAGGTTTTTCTATTCTAGCGTCTCCTTTAACAGATGTATGAAGGGATGATGTGCAGTTTGTATGGGGGTGTTATGGATGCATTAGTGAATCCCCCAGCATTGAAATTTCCTGATTTGAAACATCCTTTCACATTGGTGACAGATGCCAGTTCGATGGAAGACTCCATCTGATAGCATTTACAGAAGGATGTTTAAGACACGGGGTAGTAATGAATGGCTATGTCTGGTAGTAGATAAAGACGCCTTTGTTGTAGCGTCTAGCTTGGTTCATTTTATGATGTTTATTAATAGTCAGTCAAGCAGAGGTTCTTACGGATCATAAGACATTGTTGGATCTTTTCAAAGAGCCGGATCTTTCCCGTAAGACTGCTAGGTGGTATCTGGCAATCAGGGATTCTGATGCCAAGCTTAGGTATATAGAAGATAGACATAATGTTGTAGCAGACGCTCCAGTAGAAGTTTTTCTGATGCAGATGGTACTATTGTATGTTATGTATATGGAGATTACATAGACTGGGATACTAGTTTAGTAGAAACTAAACAGGATGAGGGTGAGATTTTGGCATATGCAAAAGTGTTTCTTAGAGGGGAATTAGTTAGGAAGGGTTATAAGTTGCCTTTTGCAGGGCTTGAGTTAGAGGGTAATTAGTTAGGAAGATTAGATACAGACTGAGAAATAATGAGGATAAGGGTGATACAACGCAAATAGTTGTTCTTAGGGGTTTAGTGCCTACAGTTGTGGATATTGTTCACTGTAGGTCTGGTAGTCCACATTTGGGTATTGAGAAGATGTATCAGAATATACTGGGACAATTCTTTTGGAAGAATATGCTCATGTCAGTGGAAGACTTTGTGAGGGGTTGTTCAGTTTGTAATGCGTGTAAGCCAAGGGCTGTTGCTTGTAAATTGTGTTCATTTCCTATTCCCAGCAGACCTTTTTCTAGGGTCCACTTGGACCTGTTATCTAATTTCTGTAAATCTAGTTGTGGCCACAGGCACATGTTTGTTGTTGATGAATTAACTAGGTTCATAGAGATTTTTCCTTTGAAGCATAAAACAGCTGAGGAGGTGGCAGTCACATTCTTTAATGAATAAATTTTTCGTTATGGTGTTCCTGAGGTGCTGATTACAGATAATGGGAGAGAATTTGTGAACAAGACGTTAGAATGTCTTGCAGACATAATGGGCATTTAGAAAGTCACTATTATTCCCTATAGACCAGAAGCTAATGATTTATGTGAATGGGGAAATAGGACGGTAATTGAAGCTCTCTGGAAGACTGTAGGGGACAATGATGTAAATTGGGATCAATATATTCCACAGGTGCAGCGTAGCATCAATTCTGTGGTTAATGATACCATTGGAAGGTCTCCTAATGAAATGCTGTTTGGTTGTCCAGTGCGGGGCATGTTTGATTTATTAATTATTCCATCGGGTGATGATACAGTAAAATTGCTAGTCTCTATGGCTAAATAGAGATATGCACATCTTGCTAAAAATCTTGAAGTGAAAACTCGGGATGTGGTTGATAGGGGCACTACAAAGCCGGATAGAGTTAAAGTTGCTGTGGGAGATACTGTTTTTGTGAAAATAAATGTCAGGAATTAACTGAACTATAAGCTAGGTCTTAAATTTGAAGGTACTTTTTGGGTTGTAGAAGTAAAGAAGGGAAATAGATTTGTAGTTCAAGGTGAAAATATGGGAGTGTCTTGGTTGAAACATATATCTAAAATTAAAAAGACAAGATAATGGAAATTTTATGGGTTAACTCCTGTAATGTACTGTGTTTCTGATCATTTTCCCCCTCTCTCGGTTTTGTTTTTTTTAATGCTTTTTAAAGGGGTGAGACAGATAGGCTTTTTTTTTTTTTAACTGGGGAGGACGTAGGTCCATAGAGTTATACAAATCTTTAATTGCCCAAGTTCAGTTTTTTGTGTTTGTGCATTGCAATATTTAGTTAAAATTAGGTGCAAAATACCATAGGGTTTCATAAATATATGGTTTTTTGTGTTATTTTTCTCTCCCATTTTGAGATCGGTAACTTATAGGTTCTTTCTTTTTTTTTTTTTTTTGAGTTGCTGATGTTTCGTCTGCTTATGACTTTGGGGGTCGTGGCATGGCCTAATTCCATAGTGAGGTTAGTCCAGGGTGTTATTATAGAAGAAGACTATGATGTGTGGTTGTTGTCTGACGCAATATCTTTGAGTATAGAGTTTGAGGATATAGGTTTGGCAAGGTTTGAGCTTGAAGGATCTCAGAATAAAGTTCAGTTGCTTAAGAATTTTTTTAATAAGACGAATATCGGACGGAATTTGTCTGATCCACTAAGAGGTTGGCTAACCGAACTTAATGCTACAGTGGTTAGGGTCAGGATATGATTAAGAAGACTTTAACATGGCTTCCAAATTTAGGTGGTTCGACTTCTCAGATCCCTTCTAGAAGGAGTAAGAGTGTTGCACAATTGGTAATTGGAGCCACTGTGCTCATAGGCTCGATTTCTAGTATGTCAATTGCTAATTTGCTGAGAATTGAACAGGTATCAGCAGAATTAGCTAGCCAGGGTACAACTTTGATGACTTTACAAGATGGTAATGAAAAACTACGGAGGGGTTTGAGGCTTTAAGGACATCTTTAAATGGGTTATTAGTCAGAGTTGATAGGATGGTGGGGTGGGGGGATGGGGGGGGGGGACTTAGATGTTACAATAGCTTTGTCTTCCTGTCAAACTAACTTGCTGAATATTGAGAAAGAAGCGGAATCTGTGTCATCGGAGATTCAGACATAGATTAAGGCAGTGGTAGTTGCCGCTTCTAAGGGTCAAAGTTTTGGAGAAATTCTACCTCTTGGGTCTTTAGGACTGATTTTCATCAATGTAGCATATCTTTATGGTTCTCAGGCAATTGTTACTGGGAAGGATTTATATTGGTACTATAGTATCTTAAAAGTTAGTGTATCGGATAGAGGGTTGCTTGTGGAAATTTCAGTTAGTAACTTGAAATCGTTTTATAGTTTTATCATACGACCTTTCCCTAATGGTTTTAATGGTTCAGTAATAGTATGGGATAGTGAAGATACTATGTACCGTTTGGGTTGACCATTGACATGACTAACTTACGTTATACACCACTTCTCACAGCACCTTATGGAATGACTTCTATGAGCTGCAACGGATACAAGCTGGATATGGGGGCCCTCTATGTTATGCCTGCAGGTTTCTATGCCTTCGCCTTCATGAGAGGATCCATGATCTTTTGGGAGATGTTGGGTGGGACGTCTACAAGTTACCATCATTGCTGGGAGACATCTGTTTGGCACAATGGATTTGTGTGCACTGAACTCAACATGAGCTTGTGCAGTCGCAAACCATCCAGGATATTTGGATTGTCAAGAATTCAAGATGTGAAGAGATGTGTTATGCAGTGAGCTGTTTATTGGAATAACACTCGTGCATACGAGACAAGCACCCTTCATATCTAATGAATATGGTTTGTTATGACTTTTGAGCCGGCCTATAGTGAACTTTTGTTATGGATATTTGTTGTACCTGGGTGAGGTCGCCCAGTGGTAAGTGGGCTGAGCTCCTGTTACTGATGTCTGCAGGTGCACGAACTGATCAAGCTGACTAATTGCTGGCCTGTGAAAACGTAGTATCCTGTGCAAGTGGCTTCTATGTTGACGCTGGTATTTTCCGTGGTTAGAGACAGCGGGTTCCAACTTGCTCATTCATGGCTTTCGGTCATGATCAAGATGCATGAGGAAAATGTGACAGATAGATAGAAGCTTTGTGATATCTGTGGGTTCAGAAGGTGGAGTTTCTTCAGAACACTAAACCTGACGATGACGTCACACTTCAAGGGAGGGGTTATCAAGTGGATGTGTGCGTACATGTGTTCTCTAATGTGTATATTATAGAGGAACCATAGAATAGGTATTCACTTCGATTTGTGGCTGTGATCGCTCTTTTGAACTGTGTTTGCGAATAAGACAGCCACTTTGAAGGACAGTTTCCCAATGCCCATAGAATGAATTCTGGTTGAGTCCTGTGAGGATGTGTACATTGGATGTGGTGTTTTTTTTAACATACGACATGACATTTATTTTGGTTTAGAGTAATCATGACCTTTTTATTTTGTTTGGTGACCAGGGTGTTATTCAATAGTATTGGTTGGTTTAGAATCACTAATTTGATTAAATGTTAGTCTGGGTTTCCTCTAGTTATGATTCCATTTTTGTGGGGTGTGAGAGACTGTAGCTTTTGCTGAAATGCTTTCTTTAATAAAGCCTAGTTTTGTATCTCGGCATTTTAATTCAGTAAGCCTATGTATGAGGATAGACAGACAGTATGTCGAGCCGCCCAGAGCTACCAATAACAGCCGAGGTAAGTGTTTTGTCAATGCATAAGGATCTAGGTAAGATATATATATATATATATATATATATATATATATATATATATATATATATATATATATATATATATATATATATATATATATATATATATATATATATATATATATGTGTGTGTGTGTGTGTACATACATACATACATGTTTACTGTTTTCTTTGTCTCAGTTGACTGGATAATTGGCAGTATATTTTCTGAAAATTCTGGGTGATGGTGTGTACACTGGTACACTGTTGGTGGGCAACCATTGCAATACATTTTATATTGTAAACTATATATATATATATATATATATATATATATATATATATATATATATATATATATATATATATATATATATATATATATATATATATATATATATATATATATTATATATTATATATATATATATATATATATATATATATATATATATATATATATATATATATATATATATATATATATATATATATATATATATATATATATATGTATATATATATATTGGCTAATTTGACAACACTTTTTATATCTTTACTTTCCGTGTTCTCAGTTTTTTTCCCACTTGTCCTTCAGAGTTTTTTTTATTTTGGCAGTTATCGACCTTGGATTAAAATTTTTATGAGTTCTCTCTACATTAATCATCAATGGGCACCTGTAACATGGAATTTCCTGAAACTCAATCCTTTTTAAAATTAATTCTTTTTTTATGAATTAACACACTGATGCTGTAACATTTTCTCGCATACGAATTCGCTGTAATTATGCATTCTTATCCAGTCAATTTTACTGAGACATTTTGTGAAAAGGTGAGTTACTTAATTTTCTTTGTTTCAAATTCGTACATAACTTTCTCTCTCTCTCTCTCTCTCTCTTCTCTCTCTCTCTCTCTCTCTCTCTCTCTCTCTCTCTCTCTGCCAACTTAACTACTTGAGTATGGGCCGTCGTCTTCAGGCTTTCTAGATGTGCCTTATCGGTATTTTCTCTCTTTCACTCTTTCTGCATATCTGGCTGGAGTATGAAGGCATCGCCTCCAACCTTCATTCGATGTGAATCACTGTGTTTTTTCTCTCCCTTGCACATTTGATAGAAGCGTGTAATCGTTATCTTCAGTCTTATTAACCCTCTCTCCACTGATGCTCACTGTAGTTTCTTCTTCTTTTACTGATCGCCTGCAGCACGTTATCTTCAAGTTTCAAAATTAACATGTTCAAAAACTGCATTTGAATGGTTTTTTTTTTTTTATTTAAATTGAAAGAGCTTCTTGATGCAAAGAATAAAAGTTGGTTCACCGTGGAAGAATTCAGTAAATTGCAAAAGTTGTTCAAGACTTTGGTCTTTGTTGTTTGTAGGATACTGGAAGAAGGTACACAAATTTGCGCGCTATACAAGAGCAATCAATCAAGGTATCATCTTCCAGTACCCTACATCTTCGAACTATCATGGTAGGATGACCAACATAGCTAGGCTGGAAGGATGTACTGTCCTCTAATGAGCATCTGTATCTACATAGAAAGTTTGACACCCGTTCTTTTTCTTTACACAGAACTGTATTGTTTTTATTATGGAGATTTACATGTTTGGACGTCTGAAATTTTACTAGTAAGGATAAAAGCCGTAACACCCTTTGCAATTATTTATATCACTTACTTGTATCTCCTGGAAAGCTTTGTCATATGGTTCTTAATGCTGGAATTGAGTTGTTTTTGATAAATTAACAGCAGACTTAACATCCCTTTACTTATATCACTGGATTTATTCTTCGTAGCTTGTACACCTAGAGGGTATATAAAAAGAAAGCTTTCCCGTATTATAAAATGCGAAAGCGTCAATGGGAGCATGATGACCTGAAAATAGGGTTTTCACATAGGATTAGCTCACAGTTGCTTTTACATTTCATGATAACAGGTGAAGAGTTATACCATATATTTTCCGCTCAACTTTCTTTCTGTAATAAGTGTTCATGTATTCCTTGTTAAAAAATTATATAAACAGAACGGATAACTTTTAAATTTTTATAAGAAAATACCGATAATATTTTCCATAGAATATGGTTTTCCATAATATTGCTCTCCTCAACTCAAATTGTATTGCTTTATCCATGATAGGGTTGCTTTCATTGTCGGATAAAGTTTGTAGAGCGAATGAGAGCATGAAATAGGGCCAGACAATGACAAAGCATAAAAACGGAAATGAAACAATAATTCTGCTAAAACCAACACTTTCAAGATCAAAAGATGAAAAGAAATATAGCCATTGATGAAATATAGGCAGAGCGATAGAAAGACTGAAGCATTACAGAAAAACCAACGGACAAATTGACAGAAATATTTATTCTGTAGCAATTCCCTTATGGCCAGGGCACGAACGGTTGTGATATTAATATTCATTGGTAGCTCATTCCTATAAAAGCTAAAATGATTTTCATAAAATTCATCCAATCTAATTACAGCACAATTTGCCTAACCGGATCAAACTGTAATTGTGCTTTTATGTGGATCGTTAACTAATGAATATTACTCAAATGCATTTAAGATTAATTTGAATTTTTAGTGATATGCAGTGCATTGTGAACAGGTGACCAGTAAAGCCGGCGAAATGATAATGAAATTTTGATTATGAAAAGAGGATGAAACGGGATAAAAAAATTTTTTTCAAGAAATTCATAAAAATAAATAAAGGAGATATATTAAAGAATATTCCGTCAGTTTGGTAGCATATACTTAAAATACTTAAAGATTATATTAGCAGTTCATCAGCATGACGATAGGGAGAGCAAAACATTCGGCTGACGGCAACATGAAGTACTGAAATCATAGGAATGGAAACTCCTTTATAATGATTTGAGGGTGTTCTGGAATAACCTTTGAAGTGTATCTGTTAATGTGAGAAGATATCCCCAGACCTTTGTTACTGGCGCTTTTTGCTGCTATCAATAATTTTTGGTTCCATTCAACTAAATTATAATTTTTCACCTTCTGAATATTTATTTCACTGTTTTAGTGGTTATATTGATAGCTCTGCTTAAAACGTTATCTTACACTTATCAGCAAAAATATTAATTATTTGTTTCCTATTTCCCGTTACAAGTACCTGCAAGCTACTGCGACTTCTTATCGCTAACGCCAGTCAGAATGGTATTCCCTGCAAGGCTCAGTCTTCCATGAAATGTCATTTTAGACAACAACATTGCTCTTGCATGTGCTGGCTTGTGTCTGAGACGTTATGCTCCTTCCACATAAATAATAAACACCTATGAGGCGATAACAAAGCCATGTTTCAGGCCGATTTTCACACAAAATTAGTCACTGTCAGGTCTATATGTTCAAATGCACAGTTTATTTCCACAATAAAAATAACTTTTAATTACTCTCAACAAATAATCTATATCATATATTTCATCCTGTAGTTTTCCTAGGTCCATATATGACATACATATACGCTGACCTTGAAAAGATGTTATTGGCTTCAAATGTAATTAGTGTATATTCTCCCGAATTTAAGCAGCCTTGGGCAAAGAAAGGAGGATTGGGATGGTTTGCGAGAAGTTTTCTGTATCTACAGGAGTTTAGAATTGTTAGATGGAAAATGATCTCATTAGGTAAAATTTTAATCAAAGTAACGATATCTTTGCTCTACTCATAACCTTCATTTTAGAATTAAATTTCCTTGTGTTAGTTATGGAGTGTTGATCAAATACACTAACTATACTTGACAGAGATAGTACTGTGAGGCAAAGAGTTAAGCTCTGAGAAACCTGTAAATATTAAGCCATTAACGATTTATTGCTTGTCAGTACATTTAATACTCAATCATTTCTGCCATCGATCTCAAGTCATAAATCTGATTCTTATTTAATGATTTATTTGGTTTTATATCAAAGAAAATAATTTTCTTTAAATATTCACTTTCTGTTCATTTTATGATAAAATACATGTATATTCATGACAATTATGATTATTGTTGTGTGTTACACCGCGATATCACTGCCTACAAAAATAAAAAAAACAATACTACCACCACGTACTCTATAACTGATCCAGTCATATAATTTTAAGAGAGGAACAGACCCCGAGTCTGATCTTATATCTTTTTCCCTTAGGCATTATATCCTAGTGTTTTAAGATGAAACATAATCTGTTTATTCCACCCACCGTACAATCACTTATTATTTGGATAAATTAAGCAAGGTTAACCAGTTGTTAGTTTCACATGTATTTCAGGCTTTTTTAGGAACAGAATATTTGAACAATACCGTTATCGATATTTAGGGTAGTGCAATTAACCTTTTTGATATATATATATGTATGTATGTATGTATGTATGTATGTATGTATGTATATGTATATATATATATATATATATATATATATATATATATATATATATATATATATATATATATATATATATATATATATGTATATGTATATATATATGAAGGCAATGCCACGAAGGAAAGAGAAACACTGGAGTACTGCAAGGCTTTTCGACTTATAGTCCTTTAACAGATGGGGATTACAAAGGGAAAACTATGTACCTGGAATCCAACACAATTGAAGAATTAGCAGACCTACTAAAACAGGGTTACTATTTCAGAGATTTTAAAAAGGATTAGGCTCAACGGTTCAGAAGCAGGGACAGGACATTTAAAAGATTATACAAGGAAGGTGACTGACCACAAAATTTTTTTTATAAAAATACAACTCAGTAAATTCGTATAGGGTGAAAATTTTTACTAGAAAAAAAAAGAAAAAAAAAGAAAAGAAAAGAAAAGAAGAAGAAAAAAAAAAAAAAAAATATATATATATATATATATATATATATATATATATATATATATATATATATATATATATTAAACATAGAATACATAGAAAATATATATAAAGTAACTAATTTTTAATCAAGTCAGTGATTTTATCTTTTATGTCATTCTTGAACATTTTACTTATACAGGGGTCCAAATAATACATGTTAGGGCTAGGATTAAAATTACACCTGGAAGTAAGCTGTATAAAAGTGGATTCTAAAAGATTTCGTGAAGAGAAATCTTTTGACCTGGCAATCACTGAACTTTCAGTCCAGTTTATACTGTGAGAGTTTTCACTTGAATGAATGAATATAGCATTGAATGTCTGCCCAGTTTTGACATATTACTTATGCTGCTTAATTTTTACATCTAAATCTCTGTTAGATTGGCCAAGATAAAAAGAGGGGAATTCCAAACATGGAATTTTATATACTATGTTGTTTTCTTTAGGTCTAGTTTTTATTAACATTCCTTTTAGTGTGTTATTATAGGAAAAAATGAGATTGACATCAAAAGATTTTAACAACGATTTTATGTTTTCAAAACCACTAAAATAAGGCAAGTTAAGAATGTTCTTAGGGGCTTCTTTTTCCATGTTACTTTCACTATAAAACTTTTCGTGGGCTTTATCATGACAAATATCTAGTATATTGAAGGATAACATAAATCTGTCCCTATTATTATTATATATTTGATTTCTTGCTCCAGATGCTTGGGTCTGACAATGCGCAAAGCTCATAAAATCATAGAAGAAAAAATGGATATCTTTATATTAAAGCGATGGCCTGAATAAAAATGAACAAAATTATTTGAAGAGGTTGGTTGGCGTACTGTAAATACTGAATTTGCATTGAAATGGTTTTCTGTGTATTAAAACATCTAAGAAAGGGAGGCAATTGTCTCTTTCTAATTCTAAAGTAAACTTAATGGAAGGGTGTGGTATGCATATGGGTATGGGTATGGTACATATATGTATATGGGATGGGAATGGTAGGGTACGAGTATGGATATGGGTATGGGTATGGGATGGATATGGGTATGGATATGGGTATAGGTATGGGTATGGTAACGATATAGGTATGGGTATTGGTAGGAGTATGGGTATGGGCATAGGTATGGGTATGGTACAGACATGGGTAAGGGTATGATACAGATATAGCCATGAGTATGGTACTGATATGGGTATAGGTATGTGTATGGTACGGATATGGGTATGGCTATGGTATGGAGATGGGTATGGGTATGGTATGGAGATGGGCATGGGTATGGTACGGAAATGGGTATGCATGTGGGTTGCATATGAGTATGGGTATGGGTATGGTAAGGATATGGGCATGGGTACTGGTACGGATATGGGTATGGTACAGATATGGGTATGGGTATCAGTATGGGTATGGTACAGGTATGGGTATGGATATGGTACAGATATGGGAACAAGCAAATGCTAGTAACAGCAAGCATCTGCTAGTGTATATATGTATATACATATATATATATATATATATATATATATATATATATATATATATATATATATATATATATATATATATATATATATATATACACACACACACACACACACACACACACACACACACACACACACACACACACATATATATATATATATATATATATATATATATATATATATATATATATATATATATATATATATATATATATATATATATATATATATATATATATATATATATATATATATATTCTGCTGTTCGCACTCTCTGCATTATTTAGTAAAAATATCATTTGAACAAAGACAGAAAGGCATCTCTTTCGATGCTAAGGAAATGTGGTAGGCTGTGTTTTTTTTTTTTTTCTTAAATAACGTCTTTAGCAGGGAACAAGTACAATTTGAGACATCAACCAACAGGGGAGGGTTTTACCAAGTAACCTCTAGTGAAGGTGGTCTTAAGCTTCCTTTTGCTCTGTCCTATGCATTCGGCGATGTCTCTGTCAAATTTTCAAAATGCCCCGGGGTTACTTACGAACGTATGGACAAACAGCTTTTGCCCAAACCTGACCCACGAAAGCCAGTAGAGAGGGGAACAATGAAAAGGGAATGAGATGCGAGAGAAAACTTTTAGAGAAGAAGACTTAGGAAATTGACTGGAGACTTCTCTATTATATTGGAGGTTCTGTAGTCCCCAAAGGTTAGCTTTAATGTTCGAAAGAGTTGCACTAACTGCCCCTTTGAATGGAGAATTTAAGTGCTTTTAGGAGATTTTCTCAACTTGGTTTTGACCTCAGAATAATCAATTTCCAAACTCAGCTGGACAGGATATTA
>JANJGK010008840.1:0-24646 GCA_039081455.1 Macrobrachium rosenbergii
AAGTTCCTTTGGTGACCTCCTGTGAAGAAGTTAACAGTTCAAGGGCTTAACCTGACGGTTATATTTCCGGGTTTTGTCAAGAATGCAGACGATTTTTTTTTTTTGTTTTTTGACTGGAAATGAATTGATCCTATCCAGTGTTTTTCCTCAGAGGTACAGTAAGGGCTGCCTTATCATGTGCAACTCTGGGCTCTTAATAAAGTCTCCTTCATGCTTGAAACACGTCAAGATTTCTTGGATATTCTTTCAGAAAAGACTCTCTTACGTCAGTGGGAATTTTTTCCAAGATGAGAAAGGTTACCATAGAATCTTACCTTTTTTAGATGGAGGTAATCCATAACTATATATTCAACTGGGAGATCTGTCTATACAGTTATATTTTATTTGTCAAAAACCCATGAAATGAGTAGATCTTCCTTCACTGGGTCATTAGTTTTAATATTGATATCTACCAATATATTGTTCATCCTAAAACATTGTTTAAGAAACCTGATGCCTTAATTTGCATGAAACGGGTCCTCTGGCGTATATTATTACTTTTGACATGATTTAAGACAAAGGTCCCTGTTAATTCAGTCTGTACATGATTACACCCGTAAATAACATGATTTCACATATCAAAACATGGTGTCCTTTGAGAATATTCAAATTGAATTTGCTGTGTTACAGAGAAGATGTGGTTCTTAGCCTTTCGTGATATCCAAAATTCGAAAAAAAAAATTGTTTGTAAAACATTGGTCTTTCCATGAACTGAGTTGAAAGCAGGTGTATGATATTTTTCTTCTCTTTCAGTTAAGGCCTTTCTGAGAACCTGGGATTTAGTGATGACACAAGAGATATTGTCACCGTAGCAAAGTGCCTTTGGCTATTTGATAACAAACAGGAACTCTAGAGTGGCGTGAAGGATGTAGAAAGAGGCTTCAGGAAGAAGTTTTACTCCAGCATGGTAAGTTGTATGCAAGATATTTGTATTTATTTTCTGGTACCTGTTCCCAGCATTTAGTTGCATTCATTTTCTGGTACCTGTTCCAGTATATTCTAATAAAAGTGGCCACTTATTTTGAGGTATCATATGGCATGATTACAAGGAATTACTCGTACAGTTAAAATGATTCTTATTTAAAACTGGTATTTCAGAGGGTACACTGATCTTTTATTTCAAAATGCTTGTAGAGTCAGCAAGATACCTACAGTAGGTGCATTCATTTTCTGGTACCTGTTCCAGCATTTTCGGATAAAAGCGGCCACTTAACACAATTGCAAGGAATTACTTACACAAAGTTTTCTTATTTAAAAGTAGGATTTTATAAGGTACACTGATCGTTTACCTCAAAATGCTTGTAGAGTCATGAGAATGTGACACATTATTGCTTCTGGAATCACCACCTTCGTACAAAAGCACGAACCTAGATGAGAGAATGAAGTCTTTATATCGTAATAGGTCAACCAGAGTCCCTCTCTTCCTCAAATAAATTTGCCCGTAACTGTACTCATAAGAATGTTACGAAGTTCTTTCAGTTTTCAGGTTAACGATCCTCAACCGACAGACTTAAAATCCCTTCACTTCTGTGGAAGATAATTATATACTATAACTGGTATATCAAGTTCCCATCCTTGGACGAATGTTGGTGCCCCACAACATAATCTAATCCAAGTAAGTGGTCGTAATATTTGCACTGATTTATCCCTATTGTAGACACTATCGTATTTATAATAGAATAACTGAATTATTGCTGTTCTTCTGAGTCTTCCTTTTACCTTTTAACCTCTGTAGTTGACGCAAAAGTGGATGGTGATGGTGTATGCAGGTAAAATATTTTAATAATAATATGGCTAATTTATATTTAAAGAGAAACTCTTATTGCCTAACATTCCTTATAGCAGTATAATTTGCCTGGAACATCAAAAGTTTACAACAACAGAATTCGTGCTTGCTTAGGTATTGAATGACTCTTAGTGGATATTTTCGTAGTTTTGTTTCCAAAAATACTGGAGAGGACATCTCTTCAACTGAGCACAATTTTAGACCTTTTACTAAGCTTATTATTTTAGGATCAAAGTTCCGCATTGAATCACAACGATGCAAATTTTAAGTAAGAACTCTTTGTGACGGAAGCGTTGTAACTTAGTTCCACTGACGTTTAAATTCACCTTGCCAAAAGAAATGTAGGTCTGGAAACTTTAGACCAAAACTATTATAAACCATTTATCCCCTATCAAGCCATGGTTACATGAAGGCCAAGAAGGCTTCATAAAGGCTGATCAAATGCTCATCGATCTGATGCAAGAAGTTGTTGGAAGCCATTTCAAATGAGGGGAGAGAGAGAGAAGTTGGTGCAAAGTCGAAGGACTAAAAAGTGGCTTTAGTGTGTCCATGACATTATTAGCCTTGGCACAGAAAGTGACTTTCATATTGTACCAAGACAGTTATACAAAAACGGGCGACTGAAACAGGAAAGGTACCTAACGTCGAATTACTGGCTCAGTCCTGCTTCCTGCCCACGTCTCCTGAATTCAGGTGCATTGGTTTCATTTTCTATTCCCTCATATTGGTTTATTCATCACTGAAACTTGTCTCTGTGAAAGCTGATTTCTCTTGGCTTTATTGTAGTCTGTTGGATCTGTCCAGAAGGGGTTTCAGCTGAAGGTTTCAAGAAAGATGGACAGAAAGACAGATAGTTCTAGCCGTAAGGAAGATAATGAAGAAGACTGTAGGGAAAGAATTGAGTTTTGCATCGTATATTCATATACCATAGGCCCATGTAAGGGGTAGTGCCGTCAGTGCACCTCATGTGGTGCACTGTAGGCATTACTTAGGGTTCTTTGCTGCGTGCCTTCGGCCCTTAGCTGCAACCCCTTTTGTTCCTTTTACTGTACCTCCTTTCATATTCACTTTCTTCCATCTTATTCTCCACCCTCTCCTGATAATTGATTCAATTTCTTCCATCTTATCCCCTCTCCTAATAATTGATTCATAGTGCAACTGCTTTGAGGTTTTCCTCCTGTTACACCTTTCAGACCTTTTACTGTCAATTTCCATTTCAGCGCTGATTGACCTCTTAGCTCCAAGTGGAGGACATGAGGAAGTAATGGGTTGGATGTCCTTCGACAGTCAGTGTCCCTTAGTGAGGTGTGCAAGAGAGTCTGTAAGCGTTCAAGTGGTGCTTCTTCTTCTTCTTCTTCTTCTTCTTCTTCTTCTGTATCAGTGTCATTCACTTATCATGAAATATCTTTCACACTAACTCAGTTCCTTATGTTGTGGTGGTTATAGTCTGCTCTTTCCCTTTCGAGCAAAAATAAATTAAATTGGAAAGTTTTCACTTTGTTCTGTGTTTTGACCCTTCTGAAATATGTAGAGGAAGCTAAGAATTTTACAGACGTTAAAAAAATTCAGCATTAGTCTAGTTTACTTAGAGCTAAATTAGTAAAGCACAGTCAGTGATTTATTTTCTTTGAGCAAACTAGAACAAACTTAAGTCAAGCCTTAGAGAGAAACATATTCGCTTTATTTTAATCATTATTTAATGTATTCCTGTACTTCTCCTGAGAGAGGCCTCTCAAAGCAATTGCTGTTATTTTTTAAATAAACTGAAAGAAGGGAGTCAGAGTATTATGGTTTATCAGCTCCACAAAGGTTGGTAATCCTCTTCCACATTAGAAAGATAATGTCATCATCATCATCATTTTATGTCAGCTTTCCTCCAGACTTGGTTGGGGTTGTCCCCCCCCCCCCCCTCTCTGTTTGGTGCACTGTTGGGTGTATCCTTGGCTGGTGTCATCGTAGAATTCGTATAATTGTATTTTCTTCTTAACGTCGTGTTGGCGTTTTCCTTTAAACGAGCACCTCTTGTTCTGTCTGGGGAAAGGCAGGAAGTAGTTTTCGTCTGTGTCAATTTGACCATCGAATGAAAGAGACTTTGCTGATTTATATTCTCACGTCAGGTGTTATAGAAAACTGACTTTTTATCACTTATCATTTCTATGATCTGATGTGTGTGTGTGTGTGTTTCTTGTGTCATTTTAAAGAGCCAGGCACTGACTGGATGCTATATTTCACACTTGACAAAGATGAGTGAATATATCCTTTTGATTTGTATCGTTGAACAAAATGCCATTTGATAGACAGCTTTTGTGTGGCTTTGGTTTTTTCGGATTTTGAGGAGAGAAGAACTGTCAGCTCAGCAGTTCCTCCTCCGATTCAGTAACATTCATCACATAACAGTTTATGATCTGCAGTTTTGAGTTCGCTCTCCTCGGGTTTGCTGTTACCACTGACATTCCTTATCTCGAATTTTGTTCATTTCATTGTTCTTTCAGAAATTAACTGCTCTCTTCTGCATAGTTTCTCTCGATCAAGGTTTTTTAATTCTGTATATTAGTCGAGAAACACATTGTCGTCATTGAAAATCGGATTAGTTCATCTGGCCACCTTTAAAAATATCGTATCTGGTATAGATCTAGAAAACGCAGCACATCAGAATTCGTGTCCCACAGCACAGGAAACTGTATCATTTGAGTAAATTAAATAATTCATTTTCCATTTGTCGTTTACTCATCATTCGTCCTTCTCATTTCATTCACCAGTTTCAGGTCAAGCACTGCTCTGAAGGAAAGATAATCATAAGATAATACATAGGCAATAACAAGGATTGTCACTTTTCCTTCACTTGGTCTTGGAACCTGAATGAGTGACTGAACTGTTGATGGGTATAAAATGATGGAAAGAGCTTTCAGTAAGACTAAGGCTGGGTGCTGCATTGTTTGATTAAAAAGAATATTAAGAATTTTTGTTTTCTATAGTTTGCGTTAAGCATTTAATTGGATACGATGTGTGTGAGAAACGAAAGTGTTGCAGTTGCCCGATACAATGCTGGGAGGTTTTGGTAAAGAGAAATTGAAAATGCGTGTCAGGAAGTGCTCTAGGACTAGAATTGGGAGAGTTTTAGACAATTTGGCAGTCAGTAGGTTCAAGGAATGAACCCAAAGTAAGATATAACCCAAGAATTACTGAAATAAATCAAAGCGTACGTTTATTCCTCAATTAATTTGTCTTTCCAGTTAAAAAATTTTTGTGTTCAGTTAATTTAGACCTAAAACATACACTGAACCTTCCTCACCCCCCTACCCTGGCCTTTATAATGATTGTAATTCAAGCCTTTGGAATATCGTATGAAAGGTGAATACAATACAATGGTTTTTTTTTTTTATTCCCGTCTAAGTAGTTATAGGACCAACATTCTGCCTTGTGAAGAATGAGATGGCAGCTTTGGCTGATATATTACCAACAGGATGTCGTTTTCATGTCTCCTGTCTATTTACATATTCTGCAATCTTTGTTATAATCTCTCTCTCTCTCTCTCTCTCTCTCTCTCTCTCTCTCTCTCTCTCTCTCTCTCTCTGCAGTATCTTCATGCGCGCTCTCTCTCTCTTTCTCTCTCTCTGCAGTATCTTCATGCGCTCTCTCTCTCTCTCTCTCTCTCTCTCTCTCTCTCTCTCTCTCTCTCTCCAGTATCGTCATGGGGGTCTCTCTCTCTCTCTCTCTCTCTCTCTCTCTCTCTCTCTCTCTCTCTCTCTCTCTCTCTCTCTCTCACCGATATAAACTCTACAGAAAAACTGCAGAACAACGAAAGGCACCAAAAAGATGGAAACTAGGTAATGTTTCCCCAGTGTACAAAAGAGGTCGAAGAGAAAAGCCAGGAAATTATAGACCAATCTGTCTAACGTCAGTCCCTTGCAAGATTTTTGAGTCCATAACTGCAGATCAAATTGTGGATCACATTGATAGAAACAACCTATTGTTAAACAGCCAACACGGCTTCAGACAAAACAGATCCTGCCTATCAAACCTCTTGGAGTTTTTTTTTATAACATGCTTGGTATTTACGACAGTAGTAGAACAATAGATATACCCTACATAAATTTCCAAAAGGCCTTTAATAAAGTTCCACACAAGAAGCTAATGATAAAAGTTAGAGCTTTAGGAATTGTATGAGAAATAGCAGACTGGATTGAAGACTGGCTAACTAATAGAAAACAGAGAGTCGTAATAAACGGTGAAGAATGAGAATGGGCAGATGTGACAAGCGGAGTTCCTCAGGGTTCTGTCCTTGGTCCGCTCTTGTTTTTTATTTACATTAATGACACTGATTTAGGCTTAACTGCAGATAGCCAAATTTGCAGATGACACCAAATTAGGTGTAAATGCAGCAGACCCAGATACAGTGGAAAGTTTAAGAAATGATCTAAGGAGAATAGGAGAGTGGTGAAAAAGATGGCAAATGCCTTTTAATTTGGATAGTGTAAAGTGTTACAAATAGTAACACAACCCTCATGCCAACTGCATGCTGCTTGGGAATGACGTAAATAGTGTAGAACAAGAAGAGGACCTTAAAGTCATTATTACCAAGGACTCAAGGTCCACCAAACAGTGCATAAAAGCTGAAAAGAAGGCACAGAAACTAGTGGGGTACATAAAGTTCAAATACAGAATCAAGGAAACGGTGCTGCCGCTCTACCCATCCATAGTTAGACCTCATCTCGAATATACAGTACAGTTTTGGTCACCAACACTAAGAAAGGACATAAAAAGATTAGAAGGGGTACAAGCAAGAGCCACAAAGTTAATTCCAGCCATCTGGCAAATAGGTTACCAAAGACGACTACAGAGCCTGAACATATATGGTTTAAAAACACGACTATTGCGAGGATAACTCATAGAAACATTCAAAACACTGAAAGGCATCACAAAAGTAGACAGTAACCCTTTCACATTAAACGAAAACTAGACAAGAAATAATGGATGGAAACTAGAACTGAAGAGATACAACACATCTCATTGTGGGAACTTCTTTACATACAAAATATATGACACATGGAAGAAACTACATCAGAAGTCGTAAACAGCAGCAGTGTGGAGGAAGAGTTTAAAAGAAAGCTAGACAGAATCATTAGAAGAACACTGTGAATGAACAGTAAAACCTGCTCCTAGAGATAAGTGAGCACATGATGTCTCCTCGGATGGACTAATAAGTCTTTGAGACATCCTAATCCTTGTAACTCTCTCTCTCTCTCTCTCTCTCTCTCTCTCTCTCTCTCTCTCTCTCTCTCTCTCTCTCTCTTCCCTGATGGTGTTTTGAGATTTCGACCAAATGATCCCAAAATCAGCAAGCTAATCTTATTAGGCTTTGTTCCATACACAATTTTTTCATGATAATACAGTATGAATGTTGTACCACACCATATAAAAATTGTACCATAGTTATGAATAGTGTACCGTTCATATATTATAAATGAAATTCTTTTAAGGTGTGTACTACACCATGATTTTACAATAATCTGATAAAGGTCTCTTTCAGTGCTCAAACTGCAACATCAATGTCATCTCTGAATCTTGTAGTAGGCTCTTGTTTATATTTTGTCAGTTCAAAAAAGGCTGTGCCATATTTCCCATACTCAAAAAAGCAAGCCTGATATTACATTTTTCCATATACAAAAAGGTCTGTACATTATATTTTCTATACTGAAAAAGGCCTGCCTCTTGAATTATATTGTATATTCAGAAAGGCTTGGCTATTAAATTATTTTCTATACTTAAAAAGTCTGTCTTGCTGTATATTCTATATTCAGAAAGGCCTGTCTGTCATCATATTTTCAGGCCTCCTAGTACTCCTACTTTTACAGACCCCTTCTTACTCAGTCCTACTTTTTTTAGGAAACTCCTACTAAAAAGTTTGAAAGTATTAAAAAAAAGTGTTTATAATTGAATAGGTATAAGAACACAGAAGTGCGTTGAATGAGTGCGGCAACATGCTTGGGTATTGGTTGGTTGATCGACCACATTATTAGTGACGATGCTTTCGGTTTACTATATATAGGCTGCCCTCTAATGTTATTTCAATGTTTGTGTAAACAATCACCAAAGCAAGTACTACTGTTTAGAGTTGAAAGGCATCTGGCCCCCTGACCAAAACGATCTTTCATTTCATTGGGAGATTGTAATGTTATTTTCACTTTGTTCAAAGCTGAAGCAAAGTGAAATGAACATTTTCAGACATGATGCTCGCAAGTTCATGACAATAGTGGTCAGTCAAGTACTTGGTTGACAGGGTACTACTGAATAGCAACCTGCTTTGCCATTTGCAGTGCCTGTATCCACTGATGAGAAGAGAGGAGTCTTCTGAAAAGTCTATCAAAGAAGTGGCTTGTGAAATGTCCAGAACTGTGCCCCTGTCAGAGCATGACAACCTTATGCAAGAGTGGCAATTGTATGCAAATGAAGTAGTTAGTTACAAAGGAGTCATATAGATGAGTATGACAGCCCAAATTGACACAGCATCAGATGGAAGCGAGTTGATTTCTATTGGGAAAATAATCTAAGCAATGTCACCAGTCTAGGAATCCCCAAATACCCAACTCTTGGAAAACTTATCAAGGCAGCATCGACACTGAGCCATGGACAGGCTCATGTTGAGGGGGTTTCCTCTCTTAACAAGATTTTGGTCACAGCCAGTATAAACACGAAGGAGCAGCAAGTTTAGTGCCAATTACTGTCAGATCATTCGTGCATTTCAAAGTGCACACAGCAGTTACAGAGCCATGAAAGATGCAGAAAAGAGAGCTAGAGAAGAAAAACAGAAAAATGAAGGAAAACAATAAGAAGAAAAGGAGTTAAAATTCAAAAGGGAACAACAAGAAGAGGAGGAGGCAGACCTACGAAAAAAACAAAAATTACAGCAAGATGAGATTGAAGCATCAAGAAAACTTGTGAATGAAGAAGCCAATCAGAGATTGAAGAAAGCTTGCACAGTAAAAAAAATCGTTCCTGCAGGAACAGCTGCTGCCCAGGCTCTTTTAGAGTCCGGGAGTGCAAAGCTGGAGAAATCATCTGCTGAACTGAAGAAGATTTCAGATGAAACTGCTCCTCTAGACAAGAAGAAGAAAAAAAAACTTGATAGTGCATCTCAGTGACTGACAAATTATTGTAGTATAATTTAGTTTGAGGTGTTAATGTATTGTGAAGCTATTATATGCTGGCTCTATTTTTGTAACTATTGATATTTAATCTGAACTATTGATATTTAATCTGATTGATTATACCTTCTTGTTTGCATATTTATACCTTCTTGTTTGCATATTAAGGATTATTGAATGCTAGTCAAAGGCGTATTTCTCTGGAATTTTGAAGTCATTGAGTCAGAGAAATGAATAAAAAAGGGTGAGACCAAATGCAAGGCCCAGTAAATTTGTCTCATAATTAGCTGTAAAATAGAACAAGCTAGGTAGGTCAGAGGTGGGCCTTCCCCCTTTCAGGAAAAAAGTCTTTAGTGTAATGGAGCAAGTAACGTACCTGCTTGCTTGTATTGATTGATTATGCTTTGGTAATGAATTTTAAACGTCACTACAGGTATGCATTCAAATGCTTAAAATGTCGCATTTGAAATATCACATTATATCCTTGTGGCATTCCTATTTCTCTAAGATTATAACTCCTACTTTTTTTGCTCAGACTCCCATTTTGAATCAGAGGGTGCTAGGAGGCCTGCATTTTATATACAGTATTCCAAAAGGTTCGTTTGTTTTTATATTTTCTGTATTCATAAAGGCCTCTAGTATTTTCTGTATTCGGAAAAAGGTCTTTTAAAAATGCAAGATATAAACAGCAATTTTGGAATGCTTTTACATTACAATGTCTTCTTTCATGTTCTATATGAAGAAAATGGCCTTTGTTTTTTTTTTTTTTTTTTTTTTTTTGGCCTGTCATAATTTTGGTCATAAAGGCTTTAAAAAGTGTTAAAGATAAAACAAAAGACACTAACTGTGGCATACTGTACACAATTTTCGGATACTTTTATTGAGAAACCTTACAGTGTCTTAAACGTGTTTGAGTACTTTTACTGAGAAACACTTTGTAGACTCAGTAGAGAGACATTACTCTCACTGTTTGTATACTTAGAGTATTACTCTAAGTCTTGTTTGTTTGTCTAACAATTATTTTCTGTTTTTCAGGTCAGAACAGAAGCTCAAGCAAGATATGAAAGCAAGCAGCGGATCAGATATGGACGGCAATGAATGATGCCTCAAGAACTCTCTCAATCTCAATCAGGCCTCCTGGGCATGAGGTGATGCCCTCTCTACCCACCAGAGTACCAGTTCTAGATACAAGTTTCCACATCATTCCGCCGCTGGCCTCCTGCACTTCCTCCTCTCTACTTTGTCCTCAGACATTTGGACTGTCCTAAAGCTGGACTGCCTTGCTGGACAGAAGCTTCAAATTATAATTCACAGATATCATCCAGGGATAATTACTTGGATGCAGCCAGGATGCAAATTAGCCCAGGTAAATTTAGTATTTTTCATTGTCTCAACGTATTAAAAAAGTTAACTGCTAATTGAATTTACATTAAACAAATAAAAAATGCATTAATTGCAACTGTAAAAAATGCAATTAATGCAACTGTAGCAATTTTAATGTGCTGCATTTTGAAAATAAGGAATTTTTCCTCTTCTTTCAGTTTCTCATTGCCAGAGAAGTGGCAGAGGAGACGAAGGCACTGGTAAAGCCCCACACATATTAATATGGCTGTCCACACTGACCTTGGTGGACAGCCTAGTAACACCAGTGTTGTGTTTGTAACAAGAAGTCTGGGCAACAGCTACTTTGATTCTTCAGTGCCAGTTTACAAGTGATTCCATGCCCTTTTTACCTAGTTCTCTACAGGATTTATAGACACATACAAGCTATATTGTAACAAGGGTCTTGTACATATAGTACAGGCTGCTCAGCAGTAAGAAACTTGGGTATAAACCTATACCCAAGCTTACAAGTTTATGTATTATATGGATTTATTGCAAAGAAATGTTGAGTATATATACAATAGTTTTTATTTGTAAAATTCATGCGGTTACACAAATTTGTAGGTGCAACCTCTATAACAGCTGGCCGAGTGCAGCAGACATATACATTTTCCATCATACCATGTAGACTTTGGTTCAGGGTATAATACTGCTGTGTATCAATTTTTCCGTGGTTGTGCTGTGTAGACCTTGGTTCATTTGTAAATACGGCATCAATTTTTCCCAGCGTGCAGCACTCGAAACTTGTAGAGAGAAAGCGGGGTTAAAAAATGTTAATTCAAGATATTGCCTGCAAGATTTTATAATGCATTGCTAAATAAAGATAACTGTTCTGTGACAAAACAAACAATATTCAGCTAAATAAAGAAAACTGTTCTGTGACAAAACGTTTGAATATTCACCTGTCTGTGCACCAGTTGCATGAACACACCACTTGCACAGTGCTTTCATAAAGGCCTGTATGCATGCACATCTGAAGGCACCTCTCCTCTCCTCCACAATATGGCAAAAAACTGCTTACTTCCATGTCTAGCACCAATAGTCCCTGGTAGGTAGGCAAAATGACATGCTCAGCATTAGGAGGAAACAGTTTTGGCTGAAGAAATCATCTTGGCAACCTCTTTCGACACCTCTGGGGTCCTTCCTTTCTCAATGGTGGGGCCTCATCGATCCTGCTGGTGGTGTTGTTATTCTGAAATAAAAAAAATGCATATTAGGTCTTGTATACAAAATATAGTGAAGTACAGATATAATTGGTTTCCCATTACTGTACTGAAAACTAGAATAATCTTTGACTATGCTATCCATCTACTGAATCATTCTCATCAACTCTACAAGACGCAGAACAAAATCTAAATCCCTTTACTCCAAGAACTAGTATATGTTATGAAATTTCTTGACCACTCATGTTTAGCTGATGCAGAACATCCATGGTCTTTTAACTATATGAACTCTATTTGCTGTTTTGTACATTGCTTGCAAAAAATCTAGTTAGTTCTAGAACTCTCAACTGTTTAAAATCCTGCCAAACAAGTCTAAACTCACCAGTCATCAACTGTATAGCTGTATTTGTGTAGAATATTATGCAGCTTTCAAGAAAGTCTTCCAACAATTATTAAACATTTAAGAGTTAATTATTCTTGAAAGTATTCTAGGTTCCACAACTCCCGAAATCGGCCTCTTGAACCTTTCAATACAGCTGTGAACAAGTGCTGCCTGAAAGCAATAAATAATATCCCTTCACATGCTGACCTGCTGCAAGATGTTTTGTTAGTAATGGGTAACTATATTTCAGTTCCAAGTCAGTCCTAAATTATGGAAGAATTCTTAACACTCATGAGTTCACTTGGAGCTTTGGATAAAATTGTGCATTTGTATAATCATCACTAACGACCATTTAGTTCTTTTGAAAGGTTTCTTCTTGATGAATTTAAATGAAAATATTCCATTCATACTTACTTAGCTGGTCACAGGTATTCTGTAGCATACAGTTCTGTACAGTTGAAAGGAAAATCGTTTCTTGCACAACTAGTATTAATAGTGTTACAGCCTACTTTCAGTCTTATTGCTTGGCACTTTCCATCACCTGTCCATCATATTTGTATAGTCAACTTTATCTCATATTTTAACACATTCTAAGACTTTAACTATAGACCTTACAGTCAAGGAAACTAATAGTTATAGGCCAGTGACTTCTTGTTTATACACAGTTTATAGGCCAATTTCACTTGATGCTTGTAAATAGGTTATGGACCAATTTCACTTGATGTTTATGTATAGGTTGTAGACCAATTTCGCTTGAAGCCTACACAGTTTATCTTGCCATAACGTAACTTAAATTGGGGGCAAACAAGATTGATCAGATTATTCTTTCCCAAAACACCTACCATCCTGACTAATACATCCTTTCCTACTTAGCCAACTCTCAAAGGATCTACTATCCAGTCCTAGCTTGGTTCAGGAAGGATTCACCATGCCCTGGATCCTTAACAAAACATCCTAGGGTCCTTTCTCATAGCAAAATCTATCCTAAGCTGGATAAGGTGCTTTACCTTCAAGTCACATTTGGGTCATTCATCCTAGGCTGAACTGACCTTACCTTGGGATATTGCATGCTAATACTTAGCAAAGTTTTCCCTTGCCTTAAACCAGGTTGAAGATTGATAGCCCTCCAGGGCTCATCTTGCATCCTTGAAGGATTCGAGTTAAGTTGAGTTAGGTTAAGAAGATTGGGCAGTTCTGATGAATAGTGAAAAGGTTGGTCCTAACTGAGGATTTTGGATGAAGATTCACTCGGCTCTGTTCCCAAAACTTGCTGTGTATGTTCCATACAGTCACTTCTACATTGTAAATCCATATTCCGGCTGAAGTATCAGGATTCAGAATCCTCAGATTGGAGAATAATCCTGAAAAAATTATTCAACTTTGAACATCTGATTTCCTAATTGGTGAAAGATAACAGTTTACCAGTGACACACTTGATGTGATCAATTAGATTGTTACAATTATCAAGGTATATCAGCAGGTGCTCAAAAGAAGCTAAGTTTAATGTAGGAAGCTGGAGACATTATCCCAGAATGGTTGAAATAATCTCGATTTTTAGACTGCAACAACGCCAAAATCTAGTTGACAATATTTTGCTTTTTATTAGACGGTCCCATTTATGTTGACGGCATCCCCTAGTCATAAAATTATGCCATTATATACTAATACAATTTAATTTTTCTGACAAAACATTTTGACAAAGGTTTTATATATCAGATTTTCATTGACTACAGTAATACGGGGTACAGCTACAGCAGAGATATATTTTGAGTAAGGCCCACGAAGAATAAGCAAATAGTCCAAATAATTCGTGTACTAGAACTACAATGGCCACAGCATAAACCGAGCAACCGAGAGCTCACCACCACCGAGAGGGGTCACCCCAGGTGAGAGTTAACAGGACCAAAGCAGAACAACGACTTTCAGAGTCAAATGCCCCGGTCAAGAATCTCTCATAATTCCAAGGGCTACTGTAAGAGCTCTTTGGAGTGTGAGAGGCACTATAAAAAAGAGCCCAGTAAACAATAAATATATCAACCCAAATCTCCAAAAAAGGCCTTCCTTGCTAAACAAAGACCGTCAATTGTCTAGAGTCGCGGAGATCAAGCATCGGTCTATGCAAACAGAAGAGGGGGGTTCCAGTAAAGGCTGCTAACGCCTCTGCTGTATTAAAAACACCAGGAAGAGTTACTTAGATTCTCAAGAGAGCATAAAAGTCTGGTGAAAGAAGCAGTGGATTAAACTACAGGCTTGACGAGCTTGAAACCAGAGGAGGAGAGAGATCGCAATGTTATTTAGTGTAATTCAACTTTATATATAGGACGATTTAATATGTGCTAGAAAATGTGTAAAAGGGTACCTCTCAAAAGTTCCATTGCTTTTTCAACACTAGCAAACAGTATGAGTGAAAGCAAGCAGGGCAACGGATGTACAAACAAAGCGACCGACAGACAGACAGACAAACAGAAAAACTAGACCCAACTTCGTCGGTATGGGACTAAGTTAACCCTGCAAGATGTCTAGTCTCTGGAATTTCAGACCCGGAGGAAAACGATCTTACATTAAAAAATTCAGTCAGTCGCAAATTGAGATAAAGGCTCCAGCCAGACTCTGATGATTCATTCCTGCCGAGTGGATGAAGGAGAATCTCCATGCAATGTCAAATGAACGCCCAACATGAAAATGGACAAGACACACTCGAGAAGAAGTTATGTTAAAACGTGACCAAGAATACCTTTGAGAAATACTTAAAATGAGCAAATCCCGGTGTACGAACAGCGTCCGAAAATTCAGTTGCAAATGCCACTCATTCTATCGAGAGGGTGAGGAATTTTAACAGACAGGCGGAAAAAGGTGACAAAGCCAGATTAAGGATGGAGGATGGCCGCTGAACGCAGTAAGGAGGATTGTAACGTGTCTGCACTATACATGGCCAGGCGTTGATGAAACCTGCAACAGACCTCAGCAGTCTGGGGTGAGAGGGACTTGGGACCCTCAGAAACTTATGAAAAGTAGATCAAGGAAACCTATACTAAAGTAGTTAACACTAGTTGACGATTACGAAAGATCTACGACAAATACAATTAAGATTCTTGAAGCTTCAAATCAGAAGCTAAGAATCAGCCAATGAATGCCAGATAATAAGGTCTTATCTGGGAGAGCATACGGTAGGAAAAATGAGTGTTTAGAAACGTGCAACAGACTTTAGAAGTCGGGTGTGAGTGGCAACGGATATGGCAATTCAGCTCGAGCAGCCACAATGGCGAGCGATTGACAGGGCAGAGGCGGGGCGGGGGAATGGACAGTCAAGTATCGTACGCTACCATGAGCTGAGGACTCACTACCAATGTCAGGTTTACTTTAACCCAATACTGAACAGAGAGAGAGAGAGAGAGAGAGAGAGAGAGAGAGAGAGAGAGAGAGAGAGAGAGAGAGAGAGAGAGAGAGAGGCGTTCATGTACATGTTCAACATCAAAACTGAGCAATCACAATATCCAGATTCAAAGGGAAGGGACCCACCAACCGTCTGACCAGAATTCGTAGTAGAATGTCTTCAGTAAGCGCAAAAAGTCACAGGATTAGATATTGCAAGGATTCAACAAAACATCCTTTCCGTACGCAATCCTATGAACGAGCAACCAGGCTTAATGATTCAACAAGAATGTAACCAGATGCAGAGGCCACCGGATGAATGCATAGCAACCACTAAATATAAAAGGCCATCAACTACCTTAAAAGACCAGAAAAACTATTCTTTAGTCGCAGAACAATCTTCATAAGCAATTCTCGATTCTCTGATCATTCATATCAAATACTGGAATGGTATTGAGGCACTACAAGCTCATAAGAAATGCTGCTGCAAGTTATCAAAATTTACAACCACCCTTTGCACTGGTGCGGGAGGCAGTCAGTGTGTCACTGGGGCAGGAAAACTAACAATCAGCGAGCCAAGGACACAATTCTGCAGTGAGAGAGAGAGAGAGAGAGAGAGAGAGAGAGAGAGAGAGAGAGAGAGAAGCTTTGAAGAAGTTTAAATAAGTAACCATGAGAGCCGAATCCTGCCTTAAGATACAATGCCGTCAGGAGCTGTCCATTGGCATGATTAAGCTGACAATAAAACGCTTTGTTCAGCTTTTTCTTTCTCACAAAACATTTCTCGTAAGTTTTTATGTCCAAGAGAAAGTAGATGGAGACAAAAAGGATACAAAAAAAAAATATATATATATAGACATCCCTTTCTTTTCATTACAATTGAAACTCGAAGGCTGCAAATATCCCGTAGATGACAATCTATTCAGTAGAATGTAATTAGTCTCAGGCAGATTTCAATTCCAGTTCTCGGTTTGATTTAGCTGCTGTGGCGATGTTTGCTATATATTTTCCCCAACGTTTCCTGCGCCTACACACTGCATAATTATCATTTGTGATAGCCTGATAACATAAGCTTTCTAAAGCACCATACTTAGGCCTCTGTGCAAACAGTGACGCAATTTTCCATAGCTTGTACGAGTACAAAAGTGAATGAAGACGAAATTCATACTTCATCGCGGATATTCATGTTAGGCTACACCGCAGATGTGAAACGCTCACTTAGACCTATAAGCTTACGTCACTGATGTACTGGGGATTACGTACTGAACTCTAACACTTCAAAAGCTTCACTTGTGTTACAGTGTCATAATTCAGCTGAGAGAGAGAGAGAGAGAGAGAGAGAGAGAGAGAGAGAGAGAGAGAGAGAGAGAGAGAGAGTATTTCAATACATTAAGGTTACATACTCGAGTACATAACATAAATTCAGCGGATGACCGGCAACGAACAACAAGGGAGCAAAACTACTTGAATATCGGCCTAGATTTCCAGTCTTGGTCCAACACGTTATCATCCGGAAAATCCTTAAACTACGAATTGGATTATGCGTATAATTTTAAACACGTCAACCCCACCCACCAACAACAGCCCCCCCCCCCCCCCCCCCCGCGCCCTCCCTCTCTCTCTCTCTCTCTCTCTCTCTCTCTCTCTCTCTCTCTCTCTCTCTCTCTCTCTTTCTCTCCAGGCCCCCGTGAAGTATGGTCATATTCAATCTCCATTTCCAAAAATGCTGGCATACTTTTTTTACCCGAAACAGGAGCTCGCAGTTCGGGAACGTCATAGATTTCAGAAGAAATGTCTCTGAATTGAAACTCCAGTTCTTGACACCAATTTTCGGTAATCACCCAAAAGAAAGATCAAGTTAAAACTTGAACCAAAAATAATTCCATTGAGTCATCTCTGAACAGAGCAGTGGAAATTTGAACAGCATTATAAGGGAATTTATATCACAAATGAGACAAATGCAGGCTGCACGCAAGCCACGGGACTGGATTACTGGGGTTGCAAGCACACTCCAGAGCAGACGTTTTGGAAAAATGATTTGGAAACCGACAAGAAATGATAGGAAGGACACTGACGCTGCTTTTGGGTAAACTTCTTGTCTTGAGGGAAGGCACAGTCTCCCCCTTTCCACGGGTCTTCTTGGCTGGACGATGGCTCCTCAAGGCAAGGCTGCACCATCCTAAAAAGGATACAATCCTATTTCAGAACTGAAATTGCAATGAGAGCTCTCTCACCTCACCAAACACAAACCTTACAAAAATACTAAACAACAAACACAGCTTGATAACACGGAGCCACGTCAGTCAATAAATTGTAGAAATATTCGGTGTTTATATCACCAAGTTAATCAAAAAAGTGCATAGGCCTACACTGCACTCTCACTCTCTCTCTCTCTCTCTCTCTCTCTCTCTCTCTCTCTCTCTCTCTCTCTCTCTCTCTCTCTCTCTCTCTCTCTTGTGTGTGTTTGTATGTTGGGCAAATGCGCTTCTGGAAAACGAGCGACTGCTCAGACAGACTACGAGAAGGCCAACAGTCTGGGGAGAGAGGGACTCGAGACCCGCAGGAACTTAGGAAACTAGATCAATCACCTGGACCTAATACCCAAGTAGTTAACGTCTAGTTGACGATGACAAGAGATCCCTGACGATCGGCGAATGCTTAGGTTTGGCGACTCACAATGAATGGCAGATAATAAGGCGTTATCTTGGGAAGCATCAACACCCCAAAATAAGTGCTTAGAAACGTGCAACAGCCTTTAGAGGTCCGGTGTGAGTGGTAACGGGCATGACAATTCGGCTCGAGAGGGGAGAGAGAGAGAGAGAGAGAGAGAGAGAGAGAGAGAGAGAGAGAGAGAGAGAGAAATGCATTCCTAAACATGCTCAACGTCAAGACTTAGCAATCACAATATGCAACATTGCCTGACCAGAATTTGTGAAAAGCAGAAGGTAGAAGCGAAAGTGACATGGTTAGATATTCCCAGGACTAGAAAATATCGTTTCCGCACGAAATCCAAATGACGAGCAGCCAGATGTCCTTGACAAGACCAGGAACTCAAGAAGCAAATGGGCACGAGATTCAGACCTTCGATTTTGAGGTAACAAGACCCTAGTCATTTATTTTCAATGGTAATTGAAGAAGAGATTTGGGGGGAAAGTTCCGAGTTTGAAAACGTCCCACAAAAGCGGCTGCTGAGGGAAACTCTGCAATTGTGGACCTCGCCAGCACTCATTGTGTGAGTTGATGACATTTTCAGTTTATAAACATTATTCGTGTTCTCACCAAATTGCCAATCTGTTCAACCTGAGACAGACGAGAACCTTCCTTTGGCGAAATAGCATAGCAGCTATTGACTGGTTAGATAAGATCATAAAACTCGCGTCGGTTTATTAAAACTAGATTCATAGTTAATCTCTGATGTATACGAGAGAGAGAGAGAGAGAGAGAGAGAGAGAGAGAGAGAGAGAGAGAGAGAGAGAGAGAGAGAGAGAGAGAGAGAGACGAGAGAATAGCCTCGAGTTTATAAACAAACTGAAGGGGGGCAAATTCTGCTGGTCATACTGCGTAAAGTCACAAAAGGCAGCGCGATTTTCTCTCTGCAAAACCCTAGACATAGAAACGTTCTGTTGGATCTTCCTAGAAGCCCACAGAATAATAAATCTTTCAGGAATGATACTAAAAGCAAGATGATGCAAGTATGACTGAAAAACAGTGTGACTATCGCAGAAACTAAGGCTGTATAATACACAGCCTCCATGAGTGAATAGACCATTAGAACGAATTAACATACGAAAAGTACAATCAAAATGAAAACACTCACTATGTATACTGCCCTGTACATGGCGGGGTTGGTATTCACGCCAAAGAAACCCCACAAAATTCCTTAAAATTGTGATTCCAGTGACGGAATAGACATGGCCCAGTGGAAAATACCTGTGTGAAGACCGCCCATTCTCTAACAAGCTTGGGGAAATTGCAGAACTGATTTGATGGATCTGGGCATTTACAAAGTAGCGCCTGAAGTGCCCGAATGTGTGGCTGGGACCAGGTTTCTTAGTTATGATTCTCTCAAGTTATTGACAAAAGCAGCTCAAACCAATCTCCATTAAAACAAGTTACAAATACTTACTTGCAGAACATTTCAATATAAATTCAAATGATCACGAATAGAATCCATCATAATTGTAACTTAAAATTCATACTTTTCAGAGTTCCCAACGAACGTCCAAAAGCCTCAAACCAAGAGCGCCATTTTTTCTCTAAAGTTTTCTCCAAAAATCTTATAACTGAACAAAAGGAGAAAGACGCCAGGGGCCAAACAGCTTCCCTGAGACAAACTGTTGCCCTGAACAAGTGTTTGACCAAAACGACTTATTTTTATGCCAAACTCTGTCCCCCGGGACTAATGTTTGAACAAACTGGAATCTGCCCTAAGTATGGAAGCTGTCTCTCAAACTTGATCATTTTTGGTCCCGTACTTCTTGAGGTGGGTCTTGTAAAATGACCCAACCTATTTCCACTTAACCATCAACCGCCGCCCCGCCCCCCCCACCCCCACCGCCCCAAAAGAAAGGAGGCGTGGCCCCAGAAGTATAAACTTAAATCACATTTACCCGAGAGAGCTTTGTACTAATTTTGAATGAACCCAGTGGTTCCGAAGATGTCCGTATTGTGAAAAGTCTACTTCCTACTTACATATATACATACATACGTTTGATAAGTTCGCCTGATCTAACAGCCCTTCAGAAACTGATGAAGCAGAACATATACACAGCCACACACACAGGAAACCACACAAGGACTGACATCAATGGATGCCTCCAAAAATCAAACCAGACGAGGAAATCACATCAAAACTCCTGGAAAGGGTCGTAGTCGAAGAAGAGGACGACGACCTCGACCAGACAGGAGGAGGAATACCGGCTTCTTCAGAAAGCCCACCAGACAGTGCAACAGAGGACGACCTATGTATTTGACTTCCAACTCTGTCTAGGGGGACACTGACTGCAAAAATACATGAGAGTGGCCCGTACTAGAAAATCGAATTTCATGTGGATCTGAGGTGATAATTACATGACAACGGAAGGAAGCAACAGTGAAAGTCACAAGGTAAACAGCCATAAATTTGTAAACACCAGAAACCTTCGGAAACAGTTGACGCCTGGTACGAACTCCATCTTCCATTTCTTTGTTAGCTTTTCAAAAGGAAGGAAAGGAATGGAGGTTGCCTCGTCGAGGGCCTCAGGGACAGGGAGAGGTCGAACCACGTCTTCTGTTGGCGTTGCCGGAATGACCAGAGAGAGAGAGAGAGAGAGAGAGTCGAAGACGGGTGTAAAGTCACAAAGCAGCAAGGTACACAGCGCTAGAAATGTTTCCTTTATCAGGTTTAATTTGGATGGGAAAACAGCTTTGCTGCTTCAGCAAGTGGCATTATTATTATTATTATTATTATTATTATTATTATTATTATTATTATTATTATTATTCAGAAAATGAAGAACCCTATTCAAGAAGCTTCCAAAGAATATTAAGGTGTCCATTTAAAATTAGTAGCAGAAGTTAACAGGAAATACAGAGAGAGAGAAAACTTAGAAGAGAAAAAAATTAATTAATTTGATAAAATGGAAGTAAATTATTAAAATAGGAGAATTGTATTAGGGTGATAATCCATTCATCTTCGCTTGAAATTTAGAAGTCCCAAGAGCACAACATCCTCAGTAGGGAGGGAGACTGTTCCACAGTCCTCCAAAGGTGTGAGGAACAAAGGACCTCTGGAACTGAGAAGCTCGACAGCGAGGCACATTTCCCTTGACTAATGCCAAACGCCAGGGGAGGGGGGGAGGGCGATTTCAGCCATTCGCTGCTCTAGACAGCGAAAAAGAGGAGTTGGAGTGGTTGGACAGCAAGATTGCAGTAAGGAAGCAGCCTTTAGTAATGCCTACAGTGCATCGCGTGAGGTGCACTGAAGGCACTGACACCCTACAGGGGAACAAAATACATGTCTTAGTGAAGATTTGTGCTGAATCTAAGACTCTCACAAACCTACTCTGTGATACACATACACACACAGACATAGTGGACTCGAGAAAATGGAAGGGAACAGAGAGAGAGAGAGAGAGAGAGAGAGAGAGAGAGAGAGAGAGAGAGAGAGAGAGAGAGAGAGAGAGAGAAAGAGAGAGAGACGCTTAACTATCACCCAGGGTTCAATAAGGACCTTTGGCTTCACATAAATAAAAACATCCCACTTTTCAAAGATTGCCTTTCAGAATTTTATATTTGTAACTGCTTAAAGAAAAGTCTATTGCCAAACCTTTCCTATTCACAAAGATCCAATCCCCACCACGTGTAGAATCTACATGCAAAAAGTTCCGTCTACTTACAGCTCATGAAAAGGGTAGACCTACTAACGAAATTGTGGTCTTTGCATCAAATTTTAAGATCAAAATCTTTCGGAATGTTTACCTATATTAAATTCAATCTACCTCGATTTCCTGAAATAAAACTTTCCAAACACTGACCCAGTTCGGAAAAACACGTCTGCTCTTCGATGGAAAATGCTGATTAGCCCCAATATCAAGTTGTTTCAGAAAACGGGAAAGAGCGCTCTCTCTCTCTCTCTCTCTCTCTCTCTCTCTCTCTCTCTCTCTCTCTCTCTCTCTCTCCTCTCTCTCTCTCTCCCAGACTCGATTCCTAAATAGGAGGTTGGGGGGGCGGCGGTGGTAATGGGCGGTTTCGAATCCCCTTCCCACTGGGGCCAAACCACTTTTGTGATGCTGCCAATAGTTGTGCGCGCCGAAGGATAGACAACCCGTTTTAATAAAAAGGAATGCAATCCACCTAAGAAATTATAAAGTTCGGAATTTGTACAAAATAAATTTTATTTAATATTCTTCTGCACAAAGAGAGAGAGAGAGAGAGAGAGAGAGAGAGAGAGAGAGAGAGAGAGAGAGAGAGAGAGAGAGTTAAAATGCTGGGGTTACCGCCCACTCTCACGTATTTGATCATGTCAGTTGTAAAAATAAAAGAAGCAAAGTCCTGTGGCCAGTAGATCTAAACTTATGGCTGGAAGTAGGCCTAGAATGCAAACCAAACATCACTGCCTGTAGAGAAAGTACCTACTGCAGAAACTGATCACTGGAGGCCAAACAAGAAGACGACTCCTCACCAAGCGCTGTAGGAATGAAGCTCTTCATTATCTTATTCATAACTTCACCTAATCTCTAACAAAGAAGCGAGTTCCCCCAGAGTGCTTCATCCCCAGTTAGAAGTGTGTTATGAATTCAGACCTTCTGCCATTTTTAAATAAACCATCTTTTAGATAAAATGAGCCACCAACGTAACTGAAGTAGTCCTCAGAGGGCATTTTCCAGCCAAAGCCCTCCTCTTTGCAGATCACACCCGTGAGGACGAGATCGAACTGACCACCAGCTCAGTCACGTGACCCAAGACAGGGGTCAAACAATGCCCTGAGAGAGGGAAGCCGGGAGAGAGGCGTTGGCGAGAGTGACTGACATCAATCAGGGAATATCTCCCTCGCAGCTGGGGTAGCAATCCCCCTTTGTGGAGTGGGCCCCCCTTTTCCTAAGAAGATAACGTGCCCCGAATTCCGACTGCTGTGAGGGGGGGCAGTCATACAAGTGCTGTGGGATTCATCCTTCCTCTCTAATTGTGAGAGTAGATCTTAAGTCAAGAGGTATGTCTGGATAGGGAAGGGGGATTTTGCCCAGTCAAATTTCTATCATTCTCTCGTCTTTCCATTTCAAGTTTTCTTTCCTTTGGAATTGTTTTTACGATCGGCAATCAGTGATTGAATGTCTCTTTGCTTCATGAGGTACCCTTGCTGAATTCAACAAGTGAATTTAATAAATGAATTTAAGTGCCTCCTCCAGCCTTAGACTTTGTTCATTTACTTGATAGTCCAGCATGTTGATGTTGATAATCAACGAAGCTCTCCTCGGCATTTTCAGGAGCTGCTATTTCACGTGTGCAATCGATCTGCATTCGCATTCCCGTTACCAGTTCGCCAAGTTGCTATATTCAAGCTCCGTTGTGCATCCACAGGTAATTTTGCTGGTTTTGGGATACCATTCCCTGAACCCCATTTAGAACCGGATCTAATTTTCCCGTGTCATTTTAGTTATAATTAATTATGTTTCCCCCCGTGAAATCATCATTAATGAATTGCGAGTCCCCTTGTAAATTAATTATGCTTAATTTTGACATATTCTTTGTGTAAATAAACCCTTAGAATTGATTCCTCTGAGTCTCACTGACGACCCTCTATTTCATGATTTGTCTTGTAAATTACAAGAAGCAGCGAGCCTCTTAGTCTCAAGGCCAGGTCAGATTTCAATACCATGATCATCCCCAGCTCTACTTGTTACAAATGTCAGAGTTCAATCGGATTTCCTTCCTTTTCAGTCATCCAAGACTTCGCAGCTCTTTCCCCACTCAGGGTCTAACCACCATGGGTTACAATGAGCCCCAGACAAGACTCCAACGAGAGCCACCACGAGCATCAATTCTAAACAAGCAAATAGAAGGGAAGGAGAAAATGGCAGCAGCTCATTTTAGCAACTGAGCTCTCCAGGGAGAGCTGAGCACGTGTTAACTTTACATGACGCCTAAATAGTAGAGCTCTACTGTTTAACAAATCATGATGAAAAACACTGGAACAAGCATCAAAGCAAGAAAAGCGTCTTACGTGACCACTTTCCTCTGCACCAGATAGTATCATTATTGTTATTCTGAGAACGCCTGCCTCCACAAAGAACGAATATAAGACGACTTTAGAGAAATAACTGGCCTGTCACCATGTGAGACATAGGCCTATGATTCACCAAGACTATAACGGATAAAGAGGTCACAGGATGAATACTGTACATAGGCCAACAAGCGCATGTGGAAGACCATAGAAATGATTCTGTCTTCCCTGGTCTATGTTGTCCAATACGTGAATGGTACAGAAGTACAACCTCAACAAAATCGTGTCAGTTATCTTCATTTACAACAAATAAGCCAACACTCTGCAGTGAACTCAGTCTACAATTCTGTAGAGAGAGAGAGAGAGAGAGAGAGAGAGAGAGAGAGAGAGAGAGAGAGAGAGAGAGAGAGAGAGAGAGAGAGAGAGAGAGTTACTTTTATCTTCGTTTGTAGGTTTTTAATTCCATATTTCAACTGGATTGTTATGAGAAATTGATTATAAAGTGCAATGAGTAATCATGATGAATGAACAGGTTCATTTCTGTTAGCAGAGACGTGCTTTTCAGCCCTGAAACCTCCTCTACATTTTTACAGACGCGGTTTAAAGTCTTTAACGAAGCGAAATGGGACGTTCCAGTTCTTGACACCTGAAACAAAACCAATTTACCTTCTTTTA